>WOGM01000615.1:0-11882 GCA_015342125.1 Leptinotarsa haldemani | reverse complement strand
TAATTTATAATAAGAAAACTTTTTGTTTTGTGTTCTATGCTTGTAAGGATTCATTCAAATTGAGAGAATAGGCACAATACAAGCATATTCTATGCTTAGGTGTAATTCTCGACTTTTTGAAGAATACAAAATAGCACATAACATAGTTATTCATGTAATCTAATTATTCAACCTGAATTTAACTGATTTTATTCAACTGCACATTAAACTGAATGTTAATTGAATGAATAAATTGAATTGAAAATTGAAATTATACATTGTAGTATGGGAACATATAACATTACGAATTATTATTACATTTTTGTTGTAAAACTACAAGGTAATTTCTGTTTATTACATCTTTGAATACAAAAATTAGTACGTGTTTGTTACATGTCATAATATGAAATAAATGTTTGAAATAAACAAATATGAGTTTATGAGAATCACATATTTCTTAACGAGAGTCGTAAACAAAAAAAATCGGAAACTGCCTTCTCTTTCTGGATTATGCATCTGTTGTTTGGAGTCCCTATATACTATCAGGTCCATATAAATCAACAAGAAGTCCTACAGAGGCGCTTTTTGAAATATATGTCTTTTGAACTTGAAGACACTTATCCTACTGTAGGAATACCCTATTATGCATTGCTTGCTTCTAGGTCATAGACAATATCATTACCTGTTGTTGACTTTTTGGATTCCTAGACGGTCATAGTGTCACCTTTTATCTCAACACTCCGCGAACGATTATAATGAAAAAATCCCCAATTTATATAATGTGCGATACCTCTAATTCTGTTATTCATGTCCTAGATATATTCAAGTGCCAGATTATACAAATAAAAAGACATTTCTAATGTAACTGATATTCCTGTTTTTCCATTCATTTTTATATAGATGCACGAATTATATTATGTAAGTGCATATTTGCAAATGACACCGTTTCTCCCTATTCTTTAATTGGGTTCATTCTGTAGAATAGTGTATGAAATAAATAAATAAATATTGTGTCTTCGGGTCTTATATTATTATTGAAAAATGCTACAGCTATAGCCTCTTGAATTGTAAGGAATTACCATATTCATAATCTTTGTGAAAACTCTCAATCTGAATGAAAAATATGTATAAAAATGCAAACTGCATGTTAGTCATATCAAAACTAGATTTTATTGGAAAAACATTATTTTTGTGGAGGGGTTTATGTTTCTTGATATTTTTTGCATTTTTAACCAATATCAAAAATAAAGGAACATGGATCAATCGAAAATTTGTTCCAGTGTAATAGCTAAAGGGCAAACTGACAAGTTCAGCTCAAATAGATACTGATGCGTAATATAAACCTTTAAAGAGTCCAATTATTAGAAAACTTGTAGGTATTCATACCTACAATGAAATCGAAATGAATTTTATTTCGATAAAATACAATTTTTAATAATAATTTTTTTCAGTATGACTGATGTTTTGGAAAAATGCCCTTCCCGTTTTCAAAATCTGCAAAAATACTTTTGAATGCGTCTCTTTTGGAAATATGAATTTAATTTTCTGTTTGTGAAAGGTTATAAACACGAAAACATCAAGAACGCTAAATTTTTTTGTCCTGTTCAATCACTGAATGCTGTTTCTATTTTTCTTTCAGCCATGAGATTTGATACAATGATTTAGCCCCATTTCTATTGTTATACTTTTGGTAGTTGCGTTTCGAGAACATTAGTCAATTTTTTATTATTTATGATATAAAGTACTTTTCCAATCTGAGACATATTTTTATGAATGAATCTATCAATTTTTCCAGATTCTCAAACGTAAACTATTATGAGACGTCTTTATCCTAACAAATATCGTATTTCCGTCCGAAAGAAAAGCAAACAGTTGCGAGGAACGAAAAAGAAAAGTCGTCATGTAAATAACGCCTAAAATACGCTGCTCCGTTATTTACATTGGCCGTGAGCTGGTTTAAACAAATAGTCGAGAGGATCAACAAAAAAGTCAAAACAAAACAAACATCTGGGGTTGAAGACTTTTTTGTAAATACTAAAACTTGTGTTATCTTGAGTCCCAATAATTTGCACACACTTGTTATTCAACATAATCGAAGTTGTAAATTTTTGCCGGAATGCTTTTATGAATATGTAAGTATTAGTTACAGGGAATGATAAAATTAGGTACTTGTGAGCAATCACAACGCTTAGTTGTGATACTGAAGTGTGATACTGAAAAGAGAAATGAAAATTTCTATGTTTTTGCCACTTTTATTTGTAACTACGTTACTGCAGTTTCGTCCTATATCCACCTTTCAAACTTATATAATAAACCAACAATGATTCATTACATTCGCTATTATATACCACCCTAGTAGGTACTAATACAAATGGAGGTACTTGACTTGATTGAGTACCTGAATTTACAGTTCACAATACGGATGTGCCAATTTAAAAACCGGAGCGTAAATTAAATCGATTTGATCATTTTACAGGTTGCACCCGCAATGTTTATGCTTGTGAATTTCCAAGGATTCTAAGTAATTGAGTTTGCAACCTTTCCTTGCATACTGCAGAATTTCCATATCGTTTAGATTCGGAAACTTCCTATTCGAAGGACCTTTCATGTTCAGCATACCGTTTTTGGAAATTTCGGCCGCATTGTCCCATATAAACACTACATTTATTACACTCAGAACACTCAAGCTTATAAACACCAGATTTTTTTTGCCAACTTGTCCATCTGATTTTTGGCTTTTTATCAAACAGTAGAGAAACAGTCATAATAAAAAGTATACAACAAAAAATAAGAAATAATGATCTTGTTTTCACGAAAGCTGATACATCGAATGCCATCGTTATCCTTGAACGAGAAACATATGTTCAGAAAATTGAGTCAGTCATTCGAGATGATAACCTTACTGTCATCAAGAAAGACTCGACGAAAAATAGTCAAAATGAATTGAAAAATTTCCTCTTAGATACTAAAATCATTTTCACGGAATCAGAGAAACGGAGAATCACCAACATGAACCTCTTTTGCCCTAAACTATATGGCCTGATGAAAACACATAAAGAGGAGGATACAGGATGATGGAGAACTTTGCTTGCTTTGATAACAGAGATGTATAAGGGCTAATATTATCAATTAATTTTCAGTTTTTTGTATTAGTTTGAAAATGTCTTGGGNGAAAATGTCTTGGGAAAAAAAGTTTTTGGATTTCTACTACTCCATCTTGATACAAAAAAATATGTCCTTACAGGAAGAAACTACAGTTACAAATAGAAGTGGTAAAACATAGAAAGTTTCATTTTTCATGATCTCCTACCACATCAATTTATTTGATGAAGAAAATAAAAACTATTTTGTGTATTGAATGCATGCACTACAAAAAAATTGCGTCATTTTATTCCAGCAGAACAGATGGGTAAATAGTTTATGATTTCAAAATGACGTATAAATTAGGTATAAATTAAAAAAATAATAATAAAATAACAACAAATTCTTTTGTCATTTTAGACCGATTACTCAGGTTCTGAAAAATTGTTTCTGTATAGAGGAATCATCATTCAGATTAATTATCAATGAATTCCAAGGTATTTGATATTCGACAACAATATTTTTTCAAAGCAATTTACCTTGCATTCAAACGTAAACCGCATACATTTTCAAACTAGAATATGAGTACCTAGGATATGAGAACACAAACAGGCAACTTCATTTATTGCTACTAATGTAATAGGAAATATACGATATCCTCACCACAGACAATCTATGACTTTGTGAGAACCATTTTGTTTGTAGAACATATTATATTATTATTGATGTTATTTATTTCCACGAACTATAATGTAAGGTTTAAATTATTATATTATTATTGATATTGAATAGAACTGGCCGATACTTGATGAAAACCCATATTGAAACTGATATTATTTCACTAAAAAGGATTTTACAAAAACCGCGACACGTTTTCCCCTATACAATAGCTTCCTCAATCATCAATTGCTTTATTTTTCACGTGTCCTACGCAATTATTCCATTTTTCAGCGCTAATAGATGAAACAGCTTCACTAAAAATATTTTTGAAATCAAAAAATCCAAAAGGTGTATTTTTTTTGACAACATGGTTTTTTCATGTCCGCCCAAATAAGCTCTACTGGGTTGAGCCCGCAGTGGGAAGGGGGAAGATATAATACTAGGTATTCTGTTATGTGCTTTAGCAATTTCGTCAACAATGTATTTATTATATTTGGTTTTATGTTTACTCACAATCCTTGAAAGTTCTGCTTTTACCATGTCATTCTCGAATGGTATACTTTTCAAAAGCAACCAGCTTTTTTGTGGCTGTAGTAAGAATGTTTTCAGTTTTTCTGGAATGGTATGGAGCGTTGTCTCAAACAATTACACAATTCTCTGCTAGTTTTAGAACTATTTTTCTAAACTATAGTATATAGTTTAAAGTGAAAATGGATTTAAATTTGTCAAATTTCAATAACTATTGGAATAATTTCCAATCAACAATATACCTACTACATCAAAATTAGGGTTTTAACCTTTTCACATAGGTACTCCTCCACAAATTTGTTTTTTTTTTCAAAAACTATCAATAAGTACTTTGCCATTAGAAATTTTTAATTCGGGGTTGAATGGAAGAGCAATCTCTGCGATGATTTATCTCACGCAGATATTGAATCCTGCATTTTGAGTGGTTCTAATTATATGGAACCATCAATAAAATTCATCATTTTCATGAAGAAAATAGAATTGTAACGTTCTATGTTTTTTACCACTTTTATTTGTAACTAACGTTACTGCAGTGTCGTCCTTTAAGGATATTTTCAAAGTTATACAATAAACTAAGAATGCTTCATTACATTAGCTCTTATATACCACCTTGTAGGTACTAATAGAGGTACTTGGCTTGACTGAGTTCCTGAATTTACAGTTTTCAATGCGGATGTGCCAATTTGAAAACCGGTGAGTAAACTAAATCGATTTGATCATTTAACAGCAATATGCACCCGCAATATTTATGCTTGTGATTTTACAAGGATTCTAAATGATTGAGTTTGTAACCTTTACTTGCATAGTGCAAAATTTTCGTATCGTTTAGATTAGGAAACTTGTGTTTGCAAGTCAAGGAATGGTTTACAAACGTCGAATCATTTTTTCCTAGGCTGAAGGATCTTTCATGTTCAGGATACTGTTTTTGTAAGTTTCGACAACATTGCCCCACATAAACACTATTACACTTCGGACACTTGAGCTTATAAACTCCAGATTTCTCCAACTTGTCCACCTTATCTTTGGCATTGCAAATCAAATCAGATAACCTGACATGTGGTCTGAATGCCACTTCCACATTGTTTTTTCTGAAGAAACCCGCAATTATCACTGTTTTTTTTCCAAAATATGTTAAACTTATCCATTTCTTGATTTCTGGTTGTTTCACCTGAGGGTATATTAACCTGTAAGTGAATTTACGGCTTTGTTTTCTGACTAACTTCTGGATAGTATCTGCGTTGAAACCATTATTTTGACCTATCTGTGTAATTATATCAATTTCCCTAGCTAGACAAAGACAGTGAGAATGATCTGTGCAACATTGAATTATAGGCTGCTGATTTATGATTGTCTGGAAGGAAAAAATCGCTTGGGATGTCAATGTATGTATAGCTAGGTTTTCTGAAAATATTGAACTCAAATTTATTCTCATTGTGTGTAATGGTAGGTCTAAAAAGTGTATCTGTTATTTCTCTACCTCTGTTTCGAGTGTGAATGAAAGTGGCAAAAAACATAGAAAGTTTCAATTCTCTATTTTTCATTATGATTTCCTACCACGGCTACATCCATCTATTTATGTCATTATTATTATTATTAAACGTGAAAAACCATACGTTCGAATAGATTAATCATTTACTTCCCAAGAAACATACAATTTGTTCATAAGGGGTAATGAGATAAACAGTTATATGCTGAACAGTAATTACCTACTCAAAGAGTAACGATAAAGTTACAGAAAATGAAAATCAACCTGTCGAGCATTTTTCTGAAATTTGTGTATACATGATTTTAACGAATTCACCCGTAACTTTCAGGAAGGACTGTATATTGCAGTAACCTAGCCAAACTAAAATAGTTTCCACAATTATCATACAACTGCCTTTTTGCGGCGTATAACATTCTTGACCACTCCTTTCGGTATTGTAAATCTGTCGAATTTCTCTACCTGTAGATCTTCAAATCTCGAACCGGCCTTTGCAATGAGGAGAAAGGGATCCCATTCCTGCCATGTGCCACAGTCATTTATCAAAGGAAATAGCACCCTCGATCTCGCAGACCAATCAGGACAGAACATTCCTATCGACCCATGAATACCGAAAGCTGCAGATGCCATTGCCTTGGCAACCGATAATCTCAGAGATTTCAAGAGTTTCCTCAAAATAAATAGTTCAATCACTTGACTTGGATGCTGAGGCATTGATGTTATTGATATTAAAAGCAAGGGAGTGAGGAATTTGTGTATACCGAGAAACTTTCAACATCGACGAAAACAAAAACGATTAAAAAGTAATTTGAAAATTAAATCTACTTCAGAAATAATGGAACTCAAAAGTATGAAATAATGTTTCCATATTTCATTGGTTCGGTCTTCCATTGATGATTTAAATTGATTTGAAATCCCTGAAAGAATCTATAAAAATATAAAAAGATTAGCTGAAAAATAACAATTATATCAAGCAAAAAAACTGAAATTACAATCAACTAAAATACAAGCAACAATCGAAAATTAAACTATCAACACCAGATGAAAATTAAAAATTATTAAAAAGGTTCCAAACCAACTTACTTCAGTAAGTACCTGGCTTCAGTAAGGATTCTTTTAAATTTAAATTTTTATTTCTTGTTAATAACTTTTAATTTTCATCTCGTGTTAATGGTTCAATTTTTGATTATTGCTTGTATTGCTTGTAAAAATTAAAAAAAAGATTCGCTGAAAAATAACTATTATTTCAAGCAAAATAACTAAAATTATAATGATATAAAATACAAACAACAATGAGAAATTGAAGTTTACAGGAGATGAAAGATTAAAAAATAAATGAAAACTAAGAACTAAAAGATTCCAAGCCAAATTACTTCACTCTATAAACAATTAAAAAATATTAGCTGAAAAGTAACAATTATATCAAGCAAAAAAACTGAAATTATAATGAAATAAAATACAAGAAACAATCACAAATTAAACTGTTAACACGAGATGAAAATTAAAAATTATTAACAAAGAATGAAATTTTAAAAAATTCAAAGGTTGCAAGCCAAGTTACTTCACTCTATAAAAAAATAAAAAGTGTTCAACTGAAGAGTAACAATTATATCAAGCAGAAAAAACTGAAATTACAACTACATGAAATACAAGCAATAATCAAAAATTGAATCAACGAGATGAAAATTAAAAGTTATTAACAAGAATTGAAAATTAAAAATTAAAAGACTCCAAGCCAAGGTACTTACTGAAGTAACTTGGTTTAGAATCTTGTTAATAATTTTTAATTTTCATCTCGTGTTAATAGTTTAGTATTCGATTGTTGTTTGTATTTTATTTCATTGTAATTACAGTTTTTTCTGCTTGATACAATTGTTACTCTTCAGTTAATTTTTTTAAATATTTTATAGAGTGAAGTAACTTGGGTTGGAATCTTTGAATGTTTTTAATTTTCATCTCGTGTTAACAGTTCAATTTGTGATTGTTGCTTGTATTTTATTTCATTATAATTTCAGTTTTTTTTTGCTTGATATAATTGTTACTTTTCAACTAATCTTTTTTAATTGTTTATAGAGTGAAGTAATTTGACTTGGAATCTTCTAGTTTTTAATTTTCATTTCTTGTTAATAATTTTTAATTTTCATCTTCTGTTATTAGTTCAATTTTTGATTGTTCCTAGTATTTTATTTCATTATAATTTCAGTTTTTTGCTTGAATAATTGTTACTCTGAACAAGGGGATTGGTTGGGTATCAGGATCAATTTTTTCTTAAAAAAACAATTAGATTCTTGCCGACGTTTTGAATTTAATTAAATTCTTGTTCAGGGCTCGAAAGAAAGAAGAATTTAATTAAATTCGAAAGGTCGGCAAGAATCTAATTGTTTAAAAAAAAAAAAACTGATCCTGATACCCAACCAATCTCCTTGTTCAGAAAAATTATTGGATCACTAATTTAGTTAACTGGAAATAATTGTTACTTTTCAGCTAATATTTTTTAATTGTATATAGAGTGGAGTAATTTGGCTTGGATTCTTTTAATTTTTAATTTTCATTTCTTGTTAATAATTTTTAATATTCATCTCCTGTTATTTCAGATTTTTGTGCTTAATGTAATTGTTGTTTTTCATAATTTTTTTTAAAGTTTTTACATATTCTTTCAGGGATTTCAAATAAATTTATATCATATCAGACAATGGAAGTCCGAATCAATAAAATGCAACACGAAACGTTGTCAACCACCTTCAAACAAAATGTTTCTATACATTCACGAAATTAAATACTTACTGAAACAAAATCAAAAGTACTTAGGTACAAATAAAATTAAGAGCATTCAATATTTGTATGTTTGTATGAGTGTAATTGATAAAATCCTGTTAAAATTGAGAGCCGTATATTTTTAGGAGAGATTAATCCTCGGGAAAGAAAGGATTTGGCTTTCTACTATCCGAGTTCTAAAGTATATAGAAAAAATAAGGGAATCTTTTGAAAAAATCAATCAATTTATTCACCATCAGAAATATACAAAATGAAAAGTCTAGATAAAATATTGGTAAATAAATACAGAACACTCAAAAAAAGTTACCCTTGAGCATGGGTATGGCGAATAATATCAGTATATAAGTTTAATGTTATAATATTAATGGCATATATAATATTATTAGATAACTGTATTATTATAATATTAGTTAGTACCTACATAACGGATCAATATTGAGTGATATGACAAAATGAAAGAGCATCTTCAAATTCATCTTTTACCATTTTGTTATAATGATCATTATTTTCAGCAATGCTAGTTTCAATATGTTTCAACTCAAATTTGTTGATGCAATGGTCCATTACAACATATGAATTGATTTAAAGTGACTCATAATGACATCTGATCCGAATTTGCCGGGAATTGATTCTCTAGCGGAGACCAGTTCCTTTGTAATGAATGGTATATTCAAAAAATTAGATGAATTTTCATTTCTCCGAAAAAACAAATTATTTACTCTTCAATTTCTATTTTGTCCCCTTTGAAGTAGCCCCCCTCAGATATGGTACAATTTTGCCAGAGTTTTTCCCAATCTTCGAAACAGGAAAAAGTCACAGGGGGCCAAATCTGGTGAATACGGCGGTTGCTGAGACATTACTACAGTGTTGTTTTTGCTTCATGTCACCACATTTACGGAAAAATTGCATGGCATGAGCTATGCCAACATCCTTAGCAATTTCTCTACAAGTGATGTGTCGATTCAACATTACAATTTTTTGGTTGTGGATGTACTGGGACGTCCAGGGCATGCGTCATCATTTACATCTTCTCGAACTTTTGTAAAAAGCTTGTATCAGTTGTGAACATTTTTCTGACTCGGAGTTCAATCACTGTATGCCACTGTCAACATTTCACGTGTTTTTGAGCACTTACTTCCATTTTTTACACAAGATTTGATGCAAATTCTTTGATTGAATTTTTTCGACAGCGAAAAATCGCAAAACACTCAAAACACTTCTAACTTTTATGGCTCTCGCTAACAAACTCCACATGCTAAACAGCCTGAACTGTAAACATATGTTCAAGACAACTGTACCAACATAATGAAAAAAGGCTAATCGAATGTATGAGGAACATTTACTTTATTTTTCAACAGACCTCATACTAACTACACTGACCAAAATACAACTATAATAAAACAAATCGATACACATTATCATTACTTTCTTACTAAAAGAATGATAATAGAAGACATCTGCACAAAAATCAATGTATAAATAAACAAATAATTAGGTACCTATTGATTACTTTATCTCATTGGGCCCGTTTTTGAAAATCACAAAATACCTTGAACGACATGGGTATATAGATTTCACTAAAATCTGTACAAAATGCACGAGCTGTTCTCACCATATTGACATAAACTTTTTTATTAGTATGACCACATTCAACAATAATAGAAGTAGGTAACTGTCATAATAATTGAATGTCATAACCAGTTAGAGAAATACTATAATCAATTCCATAAATACATACCTTTTAAATTTTGAATCATGCAACTGATTTTCTATTATTTTCAGTATTTTATTATAATCATATATATCACAAAAAAAAATTAAAGCTTTATAACTTCTATTTATTATATGCGAGCGCTTTCGATAGCTGGATGTGCTTGACTGTGCTTGGCTCTACTTAAACTGAACGTTTTATCTCCTTGTTTGTTCTTTTATGCGGTTAGAACGCCTCAGTGCAGGTATTGCAGGTAAAGTTACATCAGGTAATATTCTAAAACTTACCTCTAGTAACCAGTGAACCTCTAGGTTCACTGTTTTTAGGAAATTGTATTGTATTGTGTAGTATATTGAATGTTAGGTCTTGTTGTATTTTGATTTGTATTTGTTCTCGATAAGTGAATTATGATTTTTAAATTTATGGATGTTTAAGTTTTCCGAGATGTCTATACGGTTTCCTTTATTGACTTGGTATCATGTTTTCTGGTGGAAAAAAGTTATGTTTGTTTTGTATGGCGTGTGTTGCGAGGTTCGATTTATGTTATTGGGTTTATTATATGTATGCATTTTTGCTCTCGTCGTACCTTTGCATCAGTACGACGGACTGCAACAAATTCAATATCGGCCAAACCAAGAAAAAACTGTTCCAAAGGTATGACGAACACAAAAAGGCATATATAAACGGTTTATATATGCCTTTTGGGTTTATAATAAACCCAATAACATATAAATCAAACCTTGCAACACACGCCATATAAAACAAACATAACTTTACCCCACCAGAGAACATAAAACTCATAAAACAAGTCAATAAAGGAAACCGTATGGACATCTCGGAAAACTTAAACATCCATAAATTTAAAAGTCATAATTGACTTATCGAGGAACAAATACAAATCAAAACACAGCAATACCTGACATTCAATATACTACACAATACAATACACATTCCTAGAAACAGTGAACCTAGAGAAAATCCAACACAAAGGATATTATCTGATGTAACACTAAGGCGTTCTAACCGCATAAAAGAACAATCAAGGAGATAAAACGTTCAGTTTGATTAGAGCCAAGAAGATGAAAGCGCCAACTAGCGAAAGCGCTCGCATATAATAAATAGAAGTTATAAAGCTTCAAATCCGTTATGTTATAACGTTAAAAATGACTTTTCAACATAACAAGTAAACATTCTGAATGATACTTGAAAGTGTGTAACAATTTGAAACTTCGAATAAAAAACTTATGCAGCATTTATAACATTATATATTGAGATGGGTTGTGCATTTCTGTTTTCTGTCAAGTTTTCAGCATAACAAACATCTTCAATTATGTGTTTTGAATATAATTCATCGGGAACATTATAATTGTCTTTGCATAATTCCTAAGCTTCGAATTCCACTTTACATTCATTCATAAACATTGTTGAAGGTTAAATGCATTTATTTACCTTTTGATGTCAGATGAATCGAAGTTAGATTCCGTCCAACAAAAGGTTACCATTATACCCAGGTACGCTTTGTTGTTACCAATATCTAACCTCATGACGCTTTGTTATGATAAACAATTAGAAGTGTATTATTGAGATATTTTCCTTATATAAATTCTTCATTGCATGTCACAATTAGTCATTTCAAACGTAATTACCATCAGTTGGTTAGGATAG
>WOGM01000614.1:0-11877 GCA_015342125.1 Leptinotarsa haldemani | reverse complement strand
ATCGTCCTTTCTTCTCTTGGTGAAGGGGATTAACACAGTTTTGCTGGGGTTGACAGACATCTGCTTCCTCAGGCACCAACTGTGAACAACATCCAATGCGCTTTGGAGGATATTACAAGCTACCCTTCCCGACGTGGACCTTGCCAGAATGACAAGGTCATCTGCATAAGCTTGCAGATCAACTTTTCTTCTGTCGAGGGCATCAAACAGACTATCCACCAGGAGCGGCCACAGAAGGGGAGATAGTACCCCACCTAGAGAGCATCCCCTGGTGACCTTAAACCTGATAGCCTCGCCTTGAAGAGTCGTAGTTGCAGTTCCGTTTACTAGCATGGCATGATCCAGCCAGTTATGGTCGATTCTATACCCTTTCTAGCCTGAGACAATCCTATTGATTTAGGTAGTGCATTTGTCAAATGCCCCTTTAATATCAAGAAATACAGCAACCGCAGTAGTGTTTGGTTGAAGATCAACCTAGCGCACGTCTATAAGGATCCAAGTTGAGTTAGGACTTCTCACTATTCCAGCTTTTGAGATTAGTTTATAGGAGAGATGTAGGTTGATCAAACGGCCACAAATGTTCTCACTGTGACATCGGAGTAAGACCAGGATAGTGCAGGCAGGAAGCGACTTAGTTTCCTCCAGAGCGAGATAGCTCATGTATAAGGCTATTATTATTGCCTTAAGGGTTTCATGGCTAAAACACTAGGTTACCGAAAATACACAATGTATTGAATCAAAGTTAGTATATAACAAGACTCGCTATCCTCTACACTAGTTATGAGGTTACTCTCTACTGATAAGAGCGGCACTCGCCAGAACAGAGACAGCAATCATACTCGCTGTCAAAAATACTTGTTCCAAGCTTCCTGTTGGCAACCAGGGAGAGTCATAGGCGTCTCGTAGAATAGGGCAAACGGTGTCATGCTACAACCTGGAAATTTTTCTTGAAGACTTCACTCCGATTGGAGAAAATTCCAGCGCACCGTCTACAATATGATAGAGAACGAATACTATAGAAAGAAAGACTAACCTGGAGGACCCTGGTACACTACTCTATCTAACGATACAGTACGCTATGGAACGAAGCGCGCGGGACGTCCCAGCCTCGTGCTTCAATCTATAGAAACAGATAACAGCTCATCAGAATCAGAAGACATCTGAAGAGAAGATACCAGAGGACACTTGCTTCAATATAAGCATAAAGCCAGTAAACTCCTGCAACAAGAACTGCAAACCCTTCGAAACCGATAATGGACTATTCGCACGGAGAAACTCAATACTGAAGACCAATCTGCAAGGAAAATGCAGAAGGTACTAAGGAAAGGATCCGAAAACCATGTCCTACAATGCACGGAGAACCAAGTATTCTCTATACTTAACCGATCAAGAGAAAGGTGAAGCATTTGCCGATTCTTCCAAAAGACGATGTAGATTGAATGATGTCCCACCTACCGACGAAGTGAAAAACATCGAACAATAGGTCCAAATAACGGTGGGCAGAATGAGACAGGGCTCAAACTCTAAACCTTACATTCCTGAAGGAAGTCATGTACATCATAGAGGTCCGCTAACCCAGACCAAATCCCAAATCGGGCACTGAAACCTATTCCCAGGAAGGAAATGGTAGCGATGATTTACATCATGAACGTCATATTTCGACTGCAACACGTCTCGTATTCCTTCAAGGAGACCACGGTCTTGATGATACCCAAACGCACAAGAACCTCTCGTATAATAATTTACACTGACTGTTCGAAATGATCACCGTTATTATTTAAGTGAGTTGTGTACGTAACTCAAAAACTATTGGGTTTATTATAACTGATAAACCTAACACTTCTCTTGAAAAAAAATATTGGAACATTTATTTTTGGAGGATCAGGTGACCGAAAAAGCCATTGAAACTGATCACCTTTTCCTATCTATCAGTCAGAAAAGGTGTCAAATGATGTTAAATTAGTGCAGTATGGTGAACTGGAGTTCAAGCATGCAAATACTATATTTTTTGCAAACATACTCTATCAATATATTCATAAAACCGTTCTGAATAGGTAAATTGAATATGAACTTGTATTCTCAAAATAGGTTCTGTTCAAAGTTCAATTATTTCACCCTAACGGAACAATATCCACCTAGATTGCCAATACTTTTCATAAAATGTGGATTGTGACAATTTATATTTCCATTTTTGCGAGAAGTTGATTCACCAGCAAATAATACATAATCAAATCGTTTTTTTTTCTATTTGAATTTTTAGTGATCTCAATCGTGCATGAATACATATACTAGCACTATAGTCCTGCATAAGATTACATGTTACGTATGCAGTTGATGAACTATACCGCTTGCAACCAATTTCAACTGGGTTTTATTTAGAAAGATTAATTTTAATGTATTGAAATTATTTTTTCAGTAACGAATGAAACAGGAATTGTTATTTTTTCTTTTTTTGGACACTCTGTACAAATAGTTTCAGGATATACATCTTGGCTAATGCTATATAATTTCAGTTAAAACTATTTTATTTCGGCTAATGGTGCTGTTGTAGGTCCTAGACTCTTCAACATTGTCTTAGGTCCTTTTGATTGATTGATTATTATTTCTTTTCGATAAATGAGTCAACTTACTTCTGAACTCTCTGCCGTCTGGAGTACAAGGTCCTTCGTCTAAGATACATTTTATATAATTGGTTAGTACTCTCTTACTTGCTAAAATAGAGTCGACGTCTATTTGATCGTACTTGGTATTATACGTTTCACAAAATGCAACGGTAATGATTACAAACATACACAACAAATTGATGCAACCCATCTTCACACAAAAAAACTACGTACTTGCGAGACTTTTTTTATATGTGGTCTTATATATGATTTGGATAATTGCGGGGAAGTAACACAGAATGACGTATTCTTGGGAAGACTTTGTCAACACTTTAATAGTTTCTTTATATGGGATTGCTCAAGGAATGAGCTGTTCCTTGAATACAAATTTTAATGCTTTGCATTAATTAGCAAGTCGGTCTTATTTCCAGCTAAAATTCACACCGAACTAGTTGCCAATTGCTCTGCATACAAAGTGGATGGATGAAAATTTTGTGTAACCTCTTCGAAAAAAGACTGTCTCGAGAAGAAGATCTATGATGTTATAATAAATTTTATCTCGAGTGAGAAATACTACTAGATCGAATGTAATTGCTGAAAATGTCTTGTGATTGAAGGAAACATACTATAACAAACCGTTAATTTGTATAAGCAATAATGTATTGTAACACCAAAAAATTGCGAAGTGAAAAAAATATACCCTATTACAGAAAATACTGGGAATTGTGCCAACAGTGTTAGGAATTGCACCGTTAAAAGGCAAGATCTCGTCAATCCTTAGATCGCATTAGGATAGTTTTGAAAGCACCACTATCAGAGTTTTGAGGTATACTAAAACTACTAAAAACAAGGTATTCGTCATTCCCAAAGAAGGAATGTCTTTTGATGCCTATGGTTTATACCTAAATACGTAGATTTGCGGCCTTCAAATTTGAAAAATAGGCGATAGTGCTATAGATAGTAAATCTTCCATCGATGGAATAGAAATTCCACATAATAGCAATTGTTAATAGCAATTGTCAATAACTAGTTAGTATTATTATAATTATTGTTATTGTAAGCAGAATAAAGTTTTGAAAATAATATTTCAACAAGTGGTTTCTTAACGGCCACCGGCCGTTATAAAATCTTAACGGATGGAGACTGTTCACATTAACTTTTCAATTGTCATCTGAATACCGTTAAATCAAAATAACAGTATGGGATTACGAAACATATTTTTTTGTTCATAATGAAACTATAATGAAACTTACGTAGGTGCGTTGTTCAGCTAGTTTCCTAATCAAATTTGTCCAAACTTTCGGGCCAGAATATGCCTCATCGCCATAGATGTTCTTTATTTCGTTTTGAAAACCCATTGTATCTAGTCTGTTTTCAACCCAAATATATAATCAATTGACTGGTTTGGTGATCCAATAATTTTTTTCAAGAGGGGTTAGTTGGGTAACGTAGGACGTAGGAGCCGAATTCAGAATATAAACGAGTAGGTACTCTAGTAACACCTAACGGACATGTAGGTAGGTAGGTACTGTACGATATTTCATTTCATTTCCTCTTTTTAATATTAAATTTAGTTTGAGATGATACTATCAATTTAAGTTAAGCAAAATATATAGAAAATATAATTACTAGTCTATTCCCAAGTTTTCCAATATACACTTACAGACAAAAATATTGCCTAGATTTTATGTTTATTTCTATTTGTCTGAATCTGTATGCAGTTTCCATTACTGAATGTCATATATTTCATCAGTTCAGACTTCCACTGTCTAATATAATATAAATTGACTTGAAAATCCTGAAAAAAAATTTAAAAAATTAACCCTTTATCGGGTGATTCCCTGAATATTTTTATGTCGTTTAATGATCAACGTAACCATATGGTCACGTCAACTTCAAAACCCTCCCAAATCATATCCATGCCGTTTGACGTGTCGTGGGCTATGTTACCATATAGTTACGTTGTTTTTGTGGAAGGAAAAGATCCGGTTGGTTGTTGTGCCAATCGAAATGTGCGTTTTTACGAGGTTATGCCTGTTGGAAGCGCTGAAGTGTTACAGGTTGTGTGACATCCGTATAAAAGTTTCAATTCCTACTGAAATCATAGTAATTTTATGTCTACAGAGTGCAACTGCTGTTTTGTGAAAGAATCAGGTAATATGTTGTTTATTTGTTTCTGATCCAATTTACAAGAATATAGAAGCAATGTAGACTTTTTTTTGATAACTATTTCGCTAGTCTGCCACTCTTCTTGTATCTCAAGGATGAAATGAAAATAAATAACCTGGGAACACTACGAGCCGATAGAATTGCTGGTTGCCCGATAGAAACTGACAAAGTTCTACAGAAACAAGGGAGAGGATGCTATGACTACAAAACCGATAAAGACAAAGGCATTATTGTAGTGAAATGGGTTGATAACAGGGCTGTTTCATGAGGCAGTACTCTATATGGCATAGAGACCATAGACACTGTGAAGAGATACAATAAAAAAACGAGGGCAAAAACAGATATCAAGTGTCCAGCACTCGTCAAACAATATAACAAACATATTTATCTTATAGAACACCTCACAAAGCAAAAAGATGGTACTTCCCCATATTTAATATCTTTTAGATGTGACGGTTGTGAACGCATGGCTTCTTTATAGAATGGATTGTGCAGCTTTGAACCAAAAATATATATCTCTCAAACGGTTTAGGCTGGAGGTTGCGATGGGTTCGTCTCTTTACGGAAAGGAAGCCAGAAGAGTTCGACCAAGCTTTGAATTGGAGTACCAATTATACATCGTCCGGTTTCTGACAGACTGGATTCTGCATCAAGGACTGATTCATATGCTCATTGGCCAATAAACACAAGCAAGGGAACATGCAGGCACTGTGTAAACGGTACAAGCTGCCTGAAGTGCGAAAAAATGCAAGATTATGTCTAACTAGCAAGAAGAATTCTTTTAAAATATTTCATACAAAAAAGTAAAATTATTATATTATGTTAAAATGTGTGAAAAATAAATTCTATGAATAAGTATTTCAATCTACTGAAAATCTTGACCTGTCATGTGCAGAAATGTATACATAATGAATTAGATACGTATGAGGGGCAATGCCAATTTAGTGGTCATTGTAACCATATGGTTACAACCTTCAAAACGATAACTACTATCAATATGGATATACTGACACTTTCAAGGAAATCAGTGAGTTATTTTGAATCATTTTCTGCGATTTGAACATTTTAATAAGCTTCTCTACTATCTCTACTATCTATCTATCCATTAAGGGATTAAAAAAATATTGTAACCATATGATGTCAAAAACCGATAAAGGGTATAAAGATGAAGAAGTAGAAAGCCAAAACCTTTCTTTTCCAAAAACTCTTCAGTGGATTCAAAAACAATAATAATCCCATTTTTTCTCATATCATTTAAAGATGCCACATGGCGGTTATTATCAATCTTTCGGATATCGTGAGTTTTTCTAATCCAAGATATTTCTCTCGTCTCTTCCAATGAAATTCAACCCTTTCCTTAGAATAAACCCAACAGTATAAATTACATATCGTGTAAAGCAGGGTGAAATATTGGAAATAGCTATTCATAAGCCTTCCTTATCGAAAGTTGCCCTCGAAGCGTAGGTAGTTAGCCTCAATCGAGGTCTACTCGGAACTACGGGGACGGCAATCCAATTTGCAGTGGCGCAGGTGTGGGCACGAGAGGGTGCGGTACGCTCCGGGTCATGTTGAAGGTGTTGTGAAACAAATTACTAATTTTAACATATAATCTATATAATAATATGGTCGTATGAATGTATGCATTTCATATTAAAAAGCAATTACATTCAACATTCAATTAACATAATTTAAAAAGTTTCAGTCCCGTTACCTGCATAATATTATTAGGAGTTCTTCTGAATGAAAAAAAAGGCTCATCTAATGAAGTATAATGACGATTCGGTAACGTCCAATTAGTAGATTGAATTAGTTCAATCATTAGCTAGGTGATGGTTGGTTCGAAACTGTTGGATTTTTGATTTTCACTGAGTACCGTCCGACCCGAGGTATGAATCGTACGTTGAACGTTGAGACCTCGTTAATATTTGCCTCGCGCATGTCTCAAATTTTGATGGTGGTCGTGCATGAGGTGTCGACAGCTGGCTAACTTAAAATCAGATTTCAACAAATATTTTTCAAACACAAAAACAGCTTTTAACTTTTGGTCCCAACTGCATATTCTTGTCACGTATGTATAAACTATTTTCATTTTTTTTTTAATAAAAGACGAATTTTAAGTTTAATAAGTGGTGATCGGTGCCTTTGAAACAGTTGAAAAGTTAGTTGCTATTTTTCTATTATAGAACCGAAAAAATTCTATTATACACGGAAAATTACTGGAGTTTTTTCCCAACACCAAATCGTTATTTTTAACACCTCGACATGTGTTTCGATCACCAAGTGATCATCTTTAAAGAGGAAGAGTTTTAATCTTCCTCTTTGAAGATGATCACTTGGAAGAGTTTTAATCTTCTTCTTTGAAGATGATCACTTGGAAGAGTTTTAATCTTCTTCTTTGAAGATGATCACTTGGTGATCGAAACACGTGTCGAGGTGTTAAAAAATAACGATTTGGTGTTGGGAAAAACTCCAGTAATATTCCTCTTTGGAAACATTTAAAACAACTATGAAAAGATTGTAATTCATTAACTTATTTTTACGAATTTTTCATTTTATTTCATATATTTTTTCCTTAAACCTAGCTTAGATTACTGTTAAATACATATGTGTGAACTTGTTAAATATTTTGTGAAAAATAAACATTGCCGTAATTAAAAAAAAATAAATAAATAAATTTGGCATCACACATTAATTTTTTATTACAATGAAAAAAAAACTAGACTCCGGCACTGAATGGTATCCCATTATTAGTAAAAGTCTTTGGAATGGCTGTTGGCAACAGCACTATGAATTCAATGCACTCTTAAATATTTCAGATTTCCGGGTATATGAATTCTATTTCAAATTTTTTATTTATTGAATTGGATTTGGATATTTTTAAAAAAGACTGAATACAATCTTAGCTAGCAATCTAGAGAAGAAGTTTACAAAAACATGAAACTATTCGTACCTACAATTCAAATGAAATATTCAAAATTCTCCGGAAAAAATCGATTTCAGAATAAATCCCAAAATAAACCCGAGTTCAAACATTTCAAAAGGCTCTGAAAAAATCAACAATGGATTCATTTATAGCAGCTTTGCAGGTGCGACCGAAGGTTTTTTTCATTGCGTTTCCTCTCATTATGATCTAAATTTATCC
The DNA here is from genome assembly GCA_015342125.1 of Leptinotarsa haldemani. Lineage (NCBI taxonomy): Eukaryota > Metazoa > Arthropoda > Insecta > Coleoptera > Chrysomelidae > Leptinotarsa > Leptinotarsa haldemani. Next base: position 3,963 of record WOGM01000614.1, on the reverse strand, counting down.
GATTGAATGAAAGATAAATGTAAATTGTAAAGTTAATTGACGAAAACTAAACGGATCGTGACGCAAATTAGGTAATATAAATAGATTTTTCCGTACTAACTGATTCACAGTTTGTTTTTCAATGAAGGTTCGTATGTATTGCGTGGAATTTGCAACGATTTTAAACGTGTATTATTCAACAACATACATCAATTACTGTTATTTTTCTTGTTTTACATATAACTTTGACTGTCAGTATAATATTCTCACCAGAACAATGTGTAAGAGTGGATACATTTTGGTAAATTTTTGTTCATTGCATAGCAACCAATATACAGGATGTAATATACCTAAGTACTTTAAAATATTCAAGTGATGTATTCCTTAGACCAGTGTTTCCCAAACTTATCTAAAGCGCGACCCCTTTTTGTTAAAAAAATTGTTCACGACCCCCTACTCATCACCCAAACCAAAATAGCGACAAAAATAGCGTGCCTAATTTACAACTGATGGTTTCTCAAATTTTATTTTACTTTACTGTTTAAATTCAAACTAAATACATTTAAAAAATTCAACAATTATTTTAATAATTGCGATCTGTCCCACTAGTACACTAGTAGTACTTCTGCCAGACTAGTATTTACAATAAAAATAAATAATAAAAAGTCGACTGCACATTGTACACCGCGACATCTTTGTGTCTACATCGCAATACTTTTCCATGATATTCGCGAAGGCTCTACTCCTTACTTCGCTACTAGATGGCACTCTGGAACGTTCTCGTAGCCTCGTTTTGGCTTTATATAAGCGGCGATGTGCAATGAGACCTCAGTTCGAAACAGCACGTTGTGGCGAATGCAGCGGTATTAAGTAATGAGTAAATATTTTGCGACTTACGTATTCCAGTTTACGTATTTACGTCTACGATAAATTACAAATTATGGATAAGTTTTTAAAAAGAAGTGCAGAACCATCTACGTCTGAAAGTGGCAGTAATAAAAAGAAAAACAGACTTTACAGTGATGAATATCTTAAATATGGTTTTACCATTATTTCCAATAAACCACAATGTGTTATTTGTGGAGAAGTATTGTCAAACGAAAGCATGAAGCCATCAAAGTTACTTCGACATTTAAATAGCAAACATCCAGATAAAAAAGACAAACCCGTAGAATTCTTTGAAAGAAAGCTGAACGCCCTTCACAAACAGCAAGATACTTTTCAATTGGCAACCACTACTAACGAAAAAGCATTATTAGCAAGTTATAAAGTTGCTTATCGCGTTGCCAAAACTAGTAATCCGCACACAATTGCTGAAAATCTGATTTTGCCAGCAGCTGTTGAAATGGTACATATAATGATTGGTGAAAAAGAGTCTGCAAAGTTAAAAACAATACCTCTGTCAAATAATACTATCCAAAGAAGAATTAGTGATATGGCAGAAGATATTCAAGCGCAAGTTGTGGAAAATCTTAATAAATGCACGTACTTCTCTCTTCAAATGGACGAATCCACGGATATATCTAACTGTGCCCAATTTATTACGTTTGTAAGATATGATACAAATAATGGCATTCAAGAAGATATTTTATTTTGTTCCCCATTGGAGACCAATACCACTGGAAAATGTTTATTCGACAGTTTTGTGAAACGCACAAGTAAATATGTTATTGACTGGGGAAAATATATTGCTATATGCACAGATGGCGCTAAAGAAAGCGTTTTTTAAAAAATTTTTTGCCGTCTAAAAAGTAGCACATCATTGGTATTATTCGTTTTGAATGATATATTACTACACATCTAATGAAAATGAATTATATGTTTGTCTCATAGCTCCCTAACCAATAGAATTAGCCCAAAACAATCCTGCGTCTAGACGTACAATTGGGAGGTTTTCGAAAACATAAAAATACCACCCATATAAGGTATGTCTTGTCCAAGAGTTCTTGGAAGATGACTATGACAGGCGTTTGCAATTTTGTGAGGAAATAATGAGGCGATGTGACGAGAATAATAGGTTTCCACTCAACATACTCCTTTTGGACGAAACTACTTTTTATTTACATGGAGTAGTTAACAGGCACAACTATCGATTCTGGAGTCAGGAAAACCCACACTGGATATGCGAAACTCGTACGCAGCGTCCTCAGAAACTAAATGTATGGGCAGGCATCATCAACAGCAGAATTTTAGGGCAATACTTTTTTGAGGGAAACCTTACAGCTGCACGCTACTTAGACTTTTTACGATATGAATTAATCCCTGCTTTAGCTGTTATGTTTCCCAATGAAGCAGATCCAAATATCCCCACTAAAACACTTTGGTTCCAACAGGACGGCGCTCCTCCACATTTTGGTATCAGTGTCAGAGAATATCTCGATGACATATTTGCAGGACGCTGGATTGAACGACGTGGTACAATTGAATGGCCGCCAAGAACGCCATTAGTTTATTTTTATGAGGGATATATGAAAGACGAGGTTCATCAAAATAGGTCGGCTAATATTGAAGATCCAAAAAGCAGAATTAGAGTGGAATCACATAACATACCGGCTGAGGCCATTCGGAGTTCCGTAGACTGGTTTTACCATCGCCTAGGAGCCTGCCAAGTGGAGGGTGGAGGCCAATTTCAGCATCTGTTACGGTAATTCACCCGTAGATAGCACTAAGTTGGGTATTTGTAACTTTTCTAAAGAGTTCTTTCTCATTTCGTTGTAACCACAAAAAAAATAAAGGGTATAATCAGAATCTATTTTTTCGAGGTTTTCAATGAGCCCATACACGACATAGGTTAGCGTTTGAAAAAAAAAGTTGGGGAAGGTTGCAGCTAAGGAGTTGAAAAAAAATTTCATTTTGTTGCCAAAAAATGCGTACAACGTGAAACTGACGTGTTTCAGCGTTTTTTTTCCTAAAATATTGGTTAAAAAGATATTAATTTTATTCCGGAGTTTTGTGCACCCCTTTATATGAATATGAAAGTTATAATTAATACAAAATGAAATAATTTCCTGGCTGTTTGGAGGACACTATTTCATTATTGAAGTATTTGTAAAAATTTCCTCAGCCAGAACAATAACATAATCATCTGTCGTGGTATTAGTCAGAGAATTATTCATTTCCGGTAGGTATTTACCAGCTTCTGCAGAAAAGAAACATTGGGTAGAGAATAATGTTTGGAAATTCATTTCTAAATAATCATTTTTTTATATTCTCTAGAAAATTCACATGACTCAAAAATATGAAATGAAGACCTACGCATTTCCTTTAATCATGGTAAAATATTTGATTCGATTGACTATTAAATCCTCATACTCCCATACTCATACTCCCATAATCCCATACTCAAAGAGTATGGGTTAAGATTTAATGAAAAATCTATTGAAAGTTATCTGCAGAGTAGAACACAGTAATGTCATATATCTTTACAATCTCATACACACCCACCGGTCTGATATAAACTTCTGTTTGCAATTTAACGTTTACGGCTCGAATAATCTAACATACCGATTTCTACACAACTACTGCACATCTTGAGGGAGGTGTTTCCGGCAGCTGTAGCATATGTTTGTCTTACAATAAAGAGGTCCCAGAAATATTCAAAGAATAAATAGATGCACTGTTGGTAAAATCAATCAGTTATTTGATTCATTGAATAAAAATAATCATAATACAGAAAATTCAAGTTCCTGGAATACCTACAAACAACGGACTGTCCAAATCTTCTCAATTTCCTTTTATATGGGAGTTACATTATTTGATGAAATGTCGCTGGAGGAATTCAAACAGTACATGAATTTTAGCCGGAGCTTATTACTCTATAAATGAGTATTTCATGTAGATGATGTAGAATATAATCCATATTTTATAATTTACAATACTTAATCAGTTTGGAACGGTCTTGAGATAGCAGTGGTGAATTCAGTTCCAAAACACTACTTTTCCTCCATGTTAAAAAGAAAGTATTGGAAAAAGTTTTTTTCAACA
>WOGM01000612.1:0-11881 GCA_015342125.1 Leptinotarsa haldemani | reverse complement strand
CTAGTACAGGGAACGAGATTGATGGAATGGGTGTCATGAGAAGATGGGGGAACAAACGCAATTAGCCCAAGAGGCTGCAGTGTTTTCTGGAGACTTGGACTAAATGGACAAGTCAGACAGCTCCCAAGGTAAAAAAACGTGCTCCGTCCCAACCCATGAATGACAGGAATATCGAATTCAATAGCGACAGTTTTGTCGCTATTGTCAGCAAGAAAAGAACACTCATCGCTAAACAAATATTCAACAGAATATTTCAGGTTTTACTATCAGACAACCTAATAAAGGGTTGGTGGTACCACCTAATATTCTTACCAGTTCTGGTCAACCCATGCATCTCAGTATAGGCGCACTAATAATTACTTCTGCTGGTCAATATAGGCGTACTAATAATTATTTCTGTTAGTTCAGAAAACTATTTTTCGGAAAATGCTCATCAAAAAATAATAAGTCAGGATACCATTGGAAGCAAAATAATGTGCCACTTGACTCCTTTCCCATTTAAAATACTAAGGGTTACATCTACCCTCCTACGGGGTTGAACAACGAGGGCTACAAATAGTCCCCCTTGACAATAAAATTCACCTTTTCTTTCAACTCCTTATATCGTTTACTGGAAGGAAGGTATCAAGGGTGGAAAGTTTTCAAATTGACATTTTTTTATGTAGATAGTTTTTTCAGATACAGATCTGAGATTTCAATGTGGCTTGTGTGCCTGAAAATGTTTTGATTGTTTTGTTACACCTAAATGATAACATCATTTTGAAGAAGCTGATTATAAATCAAATAAACGAGTATTTCATAACATACAAAATAAGTAATGTATCAGTTTTTATTCAACAAGTTGAAATTATTTTACTAAAAATCATTACTTTCTAGAATTTGTCTGCGAGGAAAAAATAAATTGAAAAATTAAAATGATATAAAATAAATATACACACCTTCAGATGGTGACGAATTGAAATTTGCTAAACGAATTTTGAGTACGTGTGTTTCAAAAAGTTTTTGCAATCCCTTGTATATACGTTTTTTCCAATCTTCAGCGTTATCCACTCTGTCATTAGTCCAAGGTAGGTTCATATACCTAGAAATAATGATTTGAATTTCACAAAGATCACAAAGAAAAACATACAAAGGGAAATGTGTGCACAAATACATATAATGAAAACAAAGTAATGAATAATTTCAGGTGGTAGGTTTGAAAAATATATGAAGTGATTCAGCAATCTTTGTAACACAGTATTTAATGCCAGGTTATTTCAAAAATGTTATTTCATCAAAACATCAGAATTATGAATCTCAGAACAAAATATATTTATTTGATGAACTAACTTCTAGTTCACCCCGGTAAGTTAGTTGTAATAGTAGTTTATTAATCACTAAATGGCATGTATTTATAAAAGCATACAATAGAAAAAAAATTGGCGAATAATATAGATATAAGAAAAGGTTTGTCAATACGACTCTTATTATTGAATTTTTATCAGAGGAAACATAGGTATTGATGATTCACTTAAGTTTTTGGAAAACTACAAAATACTACAAAAAAGAGATATTGAACATTAAATCTGAAAGTATTAAATCTCTAAACGTGTACATAATGTAAAACATATAAAACATAAACATTCAAATGTGTGAACGTATAAAAATATGAATGTTACAATATAAAATACAAACTCGTCTTAAATTAAAAGTATTCAAAATGCTAGGTATTCTGTTACGTTTGGGCTGAAGGCGTTGCAGGAAGAGGGGCTCAAGAGGTAGGTTCCTGCCTTCTTAAGCACATAAATGCTTACATAGAAAAAAGCGTCGAACATCTCATTCTCTAGAGTGATTCATGCGGTGGACAAAACCAGAATATTAAAGTAACTCTTATGTTAAAAGCTATCTTACATGAATCCTCTACTTTGACTGATATTACTTTAAAATGTTTATGTTCAGGCCACAGTTTTTTACCCAATGACTCTGATTTTGCTCAAATTGAGTCTGCATTAAAAAACCAGCAAAGATTGTATTTGCCCTCCGAATATGTGACGGTAATGAAACAATGTCGAAAAAAAAACCTTTTGTGGTAACGGAAATGAACACCTATGATTTTTTGAGTGTCAATACGATTGAAAAAAATCGTCAACAGGAAAAAAGAATCGACGGACAAAAAATTAACTGGCTAAAAATAAGATCGTTTATATTAAAAAAAGATGAACCGTTCCTGCTCACTGTTCAGCACGATTCATTCTATGCACCTGTACACAAGATTGATATAAAAAAAAAGGCGGAAGGAACAGCACGAAAATCAAAATGGAAGACTTTTTTTAATGAGTACGCCATGGCCCAATGGTAAGATGATCGCTGCAAAAAAACTTGCAAATCTTAAGGAGATGATGCATCTTATCCCATCAGACTGCCAAAATTTCTACAAAAAAATACAAGGAGATGACAACATTGACGAAGATATCGATGGGTATAACATAGCTAGTCTTGATTTTGAACTTGAAGATGTTTAATAGAATTTTTTTATCAATAAGTGATATTTTTTTTGTCTAGATCTTTTGAATTTTATTTTTTCTTAATATTACATAATAATGCAGAAAGCAACCAACCCCCAAAACAATGGCTGTATTTTTCAAAATATTGAACAAATTATTTTTCTTTTAGTTTCATTTTGTCAACAATGGGATATTTTGCCAGATAAAAATAAAAATTTAAATGTTTTCATTAAGCTGTAATGTATTACTGTCAAAAAAATGATTAATATCGATTAACTCAAAACTCTACTTCTGAGGGTTGGGAGCTTTCTGCATAACTACGTCCAATTGTCCATCAGAAAAATTTTGACAAGGAAAATTACATCTTGAAATCAAGAAAGAAACACAATATATGCAAAACTTGTAAGTTTTATGATAAATTAAATCCAAAGGATTTTTGAGTGGCTTTTACAATTCGCAGCACGAAAGATAGAAGTATATGCTGAAGTATATGTAGAAGTATGTGCTGCAGAGCCGACGTTTGAAAGATTTAGATTGTAGTGTAGGTACATTTTTCCTAACTGTGTTGCCACATATATCTTCATGAATAATTTTCAAATGAAATTCAATTTTGACTGCCTATTACACTGCCCGGGATTTTTCAAAATTATATGTTACAGCCTTGTTTATTGTCGAATCACCTGATTTATCTCTATTTTTTACGGTATTGAAAAGGGTAATTTTTAGTATCAGGGTGTTATTTATTTCATTCAATTCCCAAACTCGACCATTCACCGGACAATTATTTCTACTGAAAATAATAACCAAACTCCATTATTCATAAATCAGAGTTGAGTTATTAATGATATATTCTTATCATATTTACAGTTTTCTTTCCATTTAAACCCATTGTTATCAGTTATTGAAATACGATTCATCTCAATTGAAGTCAGTCTTCTACAGTTTTTTTTTTTTATTTCGTATTTCTGAAACGCTTGATCCCAATATTTTCAACAAGTTCTCTTAGTAAGTTAAGACACGCCCGAAGGAGCCATTGTATGGCGAAATAAGTGTTGAGTTTTTGGGAAATTGTTTAGTGAAAATCTCACAATCAAGTGTTTTTGAAATATATTCTTCAGATAATGAATTTCTGATTCTCTAGTAGGTCAAAAATATTTTAATCTGTTTACTAAACTACCCGAAACTTTCTGAAATTATATGTTACAGCCTTGTTTGTTGTCAACTTGACAAATTTATCTCTATTAGTTAACGTACTGAGAAGGGTAATTTTTAGTATCAGGTTGGTGTTCATTTCATTCAATTCTCAAACTTGTCTATTCGCTGGACTATCATTTCTATTGATTATTGATATAACCATACTGGATACCTGTCATTTGATATCATCTATTTTTATTTTCATTAATTAAAGTTGAGTTATCAATGATTCATTCATATCAGATTTACAGTCTTCTTTTCACTCAAACCAAAGCTATGTTTGAACCACCATACAAGAAGAAGCGTACGTGGTCATTATTGACGAAAAAATAGATCTGCCGATGAAAGAAAATAGAGAGTCATTGCATAAACAAAATTATTTTCTGATATTGTACATAAATGAATGAATTAAATCAAACCTCTGTTAAAAATCACCTTGAATGAATTGATATTAGGTTACATTTGGGTTGACTATTTTCAACAGTAGGGGTTTTTGGGTCTCAGACTTGTTTGTTTTGGTAGAGCTCCAACCAAAATATTTCTGCAAGTAATACTCGCTTCCAAGAATGGAATGAATTGATAAACGATTTCTCACACACATTGGGCTTGAAGCTAGTATGCCCTTCTGTGTATGTAGGCCAATATGTCTGTTTCAACAGCGAACCGGTATGATTTCAGGATTGAAGAGTGAGTAAAATTTATTATAACTCTCATATTCAGGACAACCGTGTTGATAGAGTGGTCTGGATAGATTCTGCGACGTTCGAAGAGAAAATTTCGATAATTCTTTCGATTTTTTTCGTTCTTTGATCGATGTTCTTCTCATCCAGAGCTGGAAAACTCCATGCTAAATATCGTATTACTTTGATCTTCGGTAGACTTGGTCGAATTGAGGTTATTGTTTATGTGGATCAGAAATGAAATCTTTGAGATACACCAGAGTTGATTGCGAACGAGTCACAATACTTCAACAATTATCATTATATAAACAATTATGTGAAAGTCATTTGGAGAATGATCTATATGAAGGTATTTCACTGTGAAATAGGAATTTCTGAAAAAAAGCTGCCTTTGCACTCATTATTCCTATATTAACTGAATATTCTGAAGTGGATTTTCAATAATCCAATCTTTCACTTTTACTCGTGTCAGAATATATTTTAGAGAGTTAGGTACATTCGGAGTACTATACAGATTTGAAACTTCAGGTTAAAAAAAAAGAAGTATGATATTCAGAGCAAACAATGATATATCCAGAATTGGTGAGATGATGAAATAATTCTCAGACTGAAGTCCAAACTAAGTTCGGCTATATTATTGAACTTTTTATGTTTTCAATTAATTTATATTTTTTATCATTCTCTTATTGCTTTCTCAAACAGGATCCGTGCAGCGAAGCGAATCTTCTCAAAAATATAGCAAACCTCACCATAAAGATGAAGCCCAAATGAAATATTAGATAGGTAACTGAATAAGTTCCTTCGAGAAAAGTAGGCAAACTAATAAACAAACTTCTAGAGCCAGGAATATTCGTAAAAAGTTAAGGAGAAATTGATATCCTGTATATAGGAACCGGTGCGCAATTTAAACATCGAATTGGATTGTGTCAATAATATAAGTTACTATGAAGAACCGCCAGAGAGTATAAACTAGCCTCGTTAAGTTTCGCCGTATATCATGGTTTTTATTTGTTTTCTTTCTATTTTAAGATCGCTAAAAATACCCTGGGGAAATTATTTCGAAACATGTCATATTTCTTGAACTATATCTTAAGTTTTGTAATATAAAGACAATGTACGAGTTGGGCGTTACTAGTATCTTTAATTCCGTTGATTTCATGAAGCTGGTAGATGTTCGCAATATTTCGCCAATATTATTACCAACGTTTGCAGAGTCTAATAACGGAGCAATTGAGCATTTTTATTCATTAGCGTATCAATGTAGACAATGTAGAAATTTACAGGGAGGTCAGTTGGAGTCCTAAACTCGACATCCGTTTCCTCTGTAGACTCGCTTCTGAACTTATTTCATAGGGAGGCCCGTTAGAGTCGTAAACTCGACATCCATCTCCTCTGGAGACTCGCTCCTGAATTAAATTTACAGGGAGGTCAGTTGGAACTGTAAATTCGACAACCATCTCCTCTGTAGACTCGCTTCTGAACAAGATTCACAGAGAGGTATGTTGGAGTCGTAAATTCGACATCCATCCCCTCTGTAGACGCGCTCCTGAACTAAATTTACAGGTAGGTCAGTTGGAGTCGTAAACTGGATATCTATCTCCTCTGTAGACTCGCTCCTGAACTCGATTCACATAGCGGTCCGTAGGAGTCGTAAACTCGACATTATTATCCTCTGTAGACTTGCTCTTGGATTAAATTCACAGGGAGGTCAGTTGGAGTCATATACTCGACATCCATCTCCTCTGTAGACTCGCTCCTGAACTAAATTTACAGGTAGATCAGTTGGAGTCGTGAACTCGACATCCATCTCCTCTGTTGACTCGCTCCTGAAATGAATTTACAGGGAGGTCAGTTGGAGTCGTAAATTCGACAACCACCTCCTCTGTAGCCTTGCTCCTGAACTAGATTCACAGAGAGGTCCATTGGAGTCGTAAACTCGACATGAATCTCCTCTGTGGACTTGCTCCTGAACTGAATTCATAGGTAGATCAGTTGGAGTCGTAAACTCGACATCCATCTCCTCTGTAGACTCGCTCTTGAACTAGATTCAGAGAGGTCCGTTGGAGTCGTAAACTCGACATGAATCTCCTCTCTAGACTTTCTTCTGGATTAAATTCACAGAGAGGTCCGTTAGAGTGGTAAACTCGACATCCAACTCCTCTGTAGACTCGCTTCTGAACTAAATTTACAGTTAGGTCAGTTAGAGTCGTAAATTCGACATCCATCTCCTCTGTAGACTCGCCCGTGAACTGAATTTACAGGAAGGTCCGTTGGAGTCATAAACTCGATATTAATCTCCTCTGTAGACTTGCTTCTGGATTAAATTCACAGGGAGATCAGTTGGAGTCGTAAACTCGACGTTCATCTCCTCTGTAGACTCGCTCCTGAACCAGATTTACAGAGAGGTCCGTTGTAGTCGTAAACTCGAAATTCATCTCCTCTTTAGACTCGCTCCTGAACAACATTTACAGGAAGGTCAGTTGGAGTCGTAAATTCTACATTCATCTCCTCTGTAGACTCGCTTCTGATCTGAGTTAATATGAAAATCAGTTGGAGTCGTAAGCTAGACTTCCATCTCCTCTATAGACTCAGCGTCAGAAATACTTTTCGAATTCACTCTGTCATAAATGTGCCACGAGTAGCTAGGGAAAAAAGGTCTATCACGGCAGAGCCCCGCATTACCGCATCCTCTCGGCACGGATACACACACCTTAGGATTAGGCCATCGTTGGGATGCCATTCAGTTAGGGAATAACAGAACCACAAGTTATTCTGTAATTTCCGTATCCAGCGGGGCTACGTGGGAGCAGGCATCCCATGGCCAGTTTGCTCAACCCCCACATCCCAAGCCAATGAACTCATCAAAATCAGCATGCACAGTGGTTCAGGCAGTGAAAGATGAACAAGGCTGCCAACCCGCCTTCGATGAAATAAGTCAGCTAGTTATGCATGATCTACCCTCAGACTTACTATTTCTTGAGGAAAGTATTATACCATCTGGTTCAATGTCCAAAATACCTAAACTAATACCTGATTTGAATGATGAAAATATAGGGTTTACTATACGAATTGAAACAGGTGGTCTGGAATGAACTTCAGTTATGGAGGATGACACCCCGATAAATTTAGGATAGAGAGAACAGAGGTCACTAGATCAAAGAGCCCTCACAAAAGCTCAAAAGCAAATTGAAGGCAGAGTTCTCGGTTGAATATACCAGAAGGTCAACCCTCGTCTATACACAATCCAGAAAATATTATTATTCAATAGCAAACACCATTAAGGGCGAAAAACTTGACTTTTATACATAAAACGTACCGGAGGACAAGGCACATGCATTTTTCTTCGGGGAAGGTGACCTCAGAAAGGCGAAGAAGTTGAATGTGATGATCGTGTACAGGTTGAGGACAAAAAGGCATCCCGTGTACATGGTCATCGCAGACGAAGATTTAATTCTGGATTTTCGCAAATGAAATGTCACGCGCGTGTTGCTCGCAAGGCTGGCATGAAAATCGAAGAACAATTCAAGAAAACTAGTGCAGTGTCACTAGTGTCAGCCTTGGGGGCACGCAACTAACAACTGCTTGAAATTCGCTCAGGATCACGAGACCTTTCAAAACACCAAACCGAGGTCCGAGTTGGCTTGGTGAGTTAATTGTGGAGGAGACCACCACGGTAACTCATTGTACTGCAAAGTTCACAGGGAGGTGGAATGCAGGACGCAAGCTCGGTAACCAGTGCCGAAACTGATACCTGCACCACTGCTTAATGCTTGGGCCGACAGGGGCAACAGCAATACCAACAACAACAACCGTCAAGACCAACTGAAGCCTGGCTCATATCCGTTACCTTCCCCTTCACTAGTGCAGTTGGAACAGGTCCGGAGTAATGTAAAGCCCACAGTTGGAACTCTACATGGCCTCATGAAAACAGCTGATTGCTTCTGGAGGCTTAGCGAGATGGTGAATCTCTCTGAGAATAAACGTGCAAACGACTTATGTGATTTTTTGGTAGGTGCTAGAAGTCCCCTGAAGAAGTGGAATTTGTTCGCAACGTTCGTGAACGGTATCAACTTCTAAATGTCTATGAAGGCCGGCATCTTAAACGTGAATTGATTTGGCGACAAATACCTCAGTATTGTTGACTTCAATCATTCTCATGATGTTGATATTATGTTTCTGATCGGAACTGAAGCTATGGCCGGATGGTCGCCCTGAAACTGTGGGATGGGGTGGTTATTCAGATGAGAAAAGGTATCGCAAATACGTGATGCCTCACCGAAAGAGCAACATTGAGCATCTTGGTGTCAAGCTTGATGATGGCACCTGCCTGTTCACGGTATACAATGAGCCGCATGATTTGAACAACTGTTTGATGCTGGAAAAAAAGTGATAGTTTCTGGAGACTTCAACACCAGAAGGCGCGAGGGAATTCGCGACAATCAGAACTCTGCTGGCGTATTTTACGAATAATAATATCGTCATCGAATACCCGGAGGGTCCGTCTCACTATCCGTGGAATGGTTCGTCGTCTACAACGATTGACTTGGTACTGAACAAGAATGTTCGGGATCTGGGCAAATTGACCACTGTGGGCGAACTGAACTCTAACAATTGTCCAGCGTTATTCAGTCTCAACTGGACAAGACCGAACACCAAAAAGTCAAATATGACTAAAACAGCACGTACTGGGCTGAGTTCAGGGCGATCATGAATGAACACCCTATCATGGAAAAGAATATCACTAGAACTATGTTGTTGTGATGTGTGATTAATTTTTTCATAATATTCGAAGTACCAGAGATGAATCATGACGAAAGGTGATAGGAACATTCATTTGCTTGTGATTATTGAGCTCAAGAAGCAGAAACATCGGATGCGCAAAAATTATTAGAGAACGCGTTACTCACGTAGCGAGGATCAAATGTTGAGACGTGCTGCTTAGGTTTTCGAGCGCATTAGAGCTGTCACCAACATGAAGTGATGGGGAAAACTCGAAAGCTTCAACGTACACGACCACTCTTTGTGACTGGGTAACCGGTTCGAGGACATCCCGACTATAGATAACGGCGACTTGCATGTGGTGACGAACCACCAAAAGGACCAGTTATTTGAAGAATACTTCCTTAGCATCTATTGTGTGAATCTTGAGGTCTATGATTAACACAGAGCCACTTCTGAGGCTGCTAACACCATCAAAAGTAGACCGGCATTCATAATACCAGAGCCAACATAACCTAGGTGGATCACAGACGTTGAGGAGATGATCGCAACCATGAAGCGCTAAGGGAAAATAGATCCCTAGGTGTTAATGGGTTTGAGACAGTTATACTGTGCAATCTGCCGTTTCATGCAACCAGTACATATGCTTAACGCTGTAATGAACACTAGCGTTATCAAGATTGTCTGAAGCATGCGGAAGCAGTACTCATAAATAGCTCTGGAAAACTCAAATCTCTTATGGATATCTATCGCCTGATCTCGCTGCTCAGTGTGGTGTGGTGTGGTGGTTTGGATGGAAGGGTTTATCACCAAGATGTGATCGGGAGGTATGCCCTCATTCGATAATAGGAATTTCGAATCCTACCTGAGGAACTGAACGTTTCGTGTGAGAGAAGACCAACCCAATACTGTCAATTATACGATTGAAGCAGGTGTCCTGCATGTGTCCTGCTTGTCACTGCACTTATACTCCCTATTGTATACACACGACTGCCATATATGTGCATTCATTATCGATTCAAGTGACGAAGCAACAACTGCAGATCTACCTCGACAGATTTGGCGTGTCCTATTTCGAAAGTAATGACATCCAGATTACACACAATGAAACGGAAATCTTCAACTTCCCGAGGAACGTGAAATTCTTCAGGAATTTGAAAGTTAGGTGTGACTGCGTTCGTGAACAGAAAAGCGCGCGATATTTGGTACTTATCCTGGATAGGCATTGAACTTTAAGGAACACTTCAGCTTGGCAATTCAACGAGCGGTTGCGACGAGAGACGTCACGATACTCAGAAGTTACCAAAATCAGCCCCGTAAATACGGGCTGATCTATGATATACTTGATATCTTCCATGAAAAAGCTGGATAAGATAATTTTTTTCGTGATTTCAGAATGACTCCTACCTGTTTTTTTCATGAAGTTTCTTCAAGAGGCTCTAGCACAATACCTGAGATTCACTAGACACACTCAACACCATGTTCTGAACTGCAATTTACCGATAAATTCCGCATAAGTCCCCACAGGAAATGAGAAAGTCTGTTGAGTAGAAAGCTACCCACTAACACCAGCGGGGACGCCTCCCACTGCCCAATCATGGAACTGTGGGAAAACCTTACCTTTCATTGTCCTGGGTTCTACATTGAAGTCTCTTTCTGTCATTTCCTCCTTTTTCTTCTAATTGTTTCAGCCGTTACTGGTAAAGATCCATAGCCCACATAATCTTGAGTGAGAAATATCTACCTAAGTAAAGAATCATTGTAATCCCGCATAATGGGGACGATTATATTTGTATATGATCTAAATAGTGTTTTTTATCAGTGATAAAACTATAATAGACAATTAGAAATTTTGATTTCGATATTTTATTTTGATAGTGGGAACGATAGTGAAGTTGGTAGTGGGAACATAATTGAGAACTCCAGAAGCCAGGTGAGCAATGTTGCGAATCCCAAATCCAAATATCTATCCATATTCAACAACCCCGTACCCCATATTCCAATCAATTGAATGAACAGACGGACCATACAAACAGTATCCACTTCTAGCAATTGAATTTTCACTTTTCTACGAATGCCTAAAGACACAATATCCAATGAGACACAGGTCATATACAAAATACTATGTTTCACCTACTCCAGAACTTTTATCGGCCGGACCAACAGAAGTGTCTCCAACAAAGCCTATGAACTCAAGCTTGATGTCCGTAAATCAGAGCCGGGCTTATTCCTTTTCAAATATTACCTCATTTATGAAGATTATTACTGTCACTCTTACAACATTGCACACCTGCAAGTCACAACTCCGTTTCCACCACCAACTCTACGAACGTTGCCATTACTGGTGCCCCCTTATGCTCATGCAGAGATGAAATTACAAGAAACAAATCGCTACAGAAGGCGCCATCATTGATCACCAAAACGAAAGGTGGGAAGAGCTCTTGGAATCCGTCGAACCTGGGAGTGATGAGCTTTGGAAAGTCACCCGCGGGCTTAGGGGGAAGAAGACTGCTCTCTCACCCATTCAAGGAGAGCGCGGAGTGTGCTACTTCCCCGCCGACAAAGAGTTAGCCTTTGCTTATACGATGGAATGTCAGTTTCAGCTCAACGTTGACGACGATGATGACATCGATCGCGATATGCTGTTGGAAGATCGGGTTCACCGAATCCTCAAGAAAGATGATGACGACGACATCCGTCCAGCTTCTGTGGAAAAACTAATGGGATACATCAAGACCCCGAAGGCCAACAAAGCTCCAGGGGCCGACTAAATAACTAACAAGTTGTTGAAGAGGCTCCGTACAA
>WOGM01000611.1:0-11897 GCA_015342125.1 Leptinotarsa haldemani | reverse complement strand
CGGAGTTGGGAGTTAGTCCTTGTAAGCACAAGGTCTTCCAACGATGACACGAAATCGCAGTTGGCCCCCTGATGGTGAATCCGTTGCTTTGTTTTTGCCCCTTTTTTGCAACCAAGTGTTGCCCATCCTTAACACTTGGCTGTACCGTACTGACGAAGGCTAAATAGCCAGAAACACGTGTCTGCGGTTTGCCCACCTTACTATGAGTGCTATGTCCAATAACCTTTTTTCATTGTTAATACCATCTCACTCAAGATCCCATCTTTCATATTTGATTTATCTTGGACCCGGATGTCACGCAGGTTGCTAAAGCTGCACCCGTGACGAAGTTGGGAGTTAGTTTTCATTTCTTCCAATTATTTGTATCAGTTGCATTTACATTGTCAGTATGAGGGCTTGCTTTATTATTTGCCATATACAATCATTGTGAAACTGTCCATGGCTGTACATAAACTTAACTACCCTTCAATCAACCTTTGTAAATGAAGAAAGCCATGTTATGGTGAAAAATACTGAAATAACGTTTTTTATACTTGACTGAATTAGATGATTTCCATTCACTATCTATTGACAGTTCAGGCCCTCGTAAAAAGTTTTCTACCAACTTGGTGAATGAAAAATATTGGAAATCCATTGAATAGACCCTTTATCATAAAAACAGTGAAAATTTCGAAACTCACAAGCAATGATTTGAATGTTGGTTATTTTTGGGCCTCACAAATATCTAATCCATACCTCAATTACGAATTAATCAGGGAATAATGCAAATTTTGGCCGCTGGCCATCCCGAATCGTCTGAAGATATTCGGAAGGCATAACAACCCAAAGATACTGATATTTCGATGATGAATGAAGTTTAATAATGGTACGTAGGGTTTCACAGCCGATGTCTGTCCGACGTTTTCGGGTTGAAAAGTCGTGGTCTGCAGGTTTTTATACCTGGCATTTCGCCCGCTACTGCGGCAGAAAACACGATGCTTCAACGATCGAAGTGACTGAAAATTGTTTTGGTGCGTTTGTACTTGTAATGGGATTGGGAGTCGAATGGTCGACTATTCCACACAAACAGTTCGCGATTCTATTTTGTCAACTATATGGGATACAATATGGGCTGAAGTATAATTCAATGTTTTCATGAATTTTTTCATCTGACCACGGCGATCTACCACGGCGAAAAATGTACATTAAGTCTGCCTTCTGCTGGAAATCAAACTCTCGTCATATATTTTGCTCAAATTTTAATCCCTGCATATTAAGTGAATCTTTTCACTCATTATCCCTTTCATAACTTTCAGAATTCTTCGGAGAATTCTCTCGGTAAACATCTCTCTAGGGAAAACTCCCATTTTACTCAAAATAACATTTCCTTCAAACCGTACCTGAGTCCATTATCAGTCTGTGCTAAAGCCACTCAATTTAACGTCCAATTTGAAAAGTACCCTCCATAAAGTTGTTATGAAATTAATTTTCAGAACAAGCACAACTGTGTTGCAACAAAAAGATAGCAGCGGGGTTTGTTACACTGATTGAAATTATGTCATTTGAATTTTACAGCGTAGTACAAACGAGAGAAAATTACACTGATTCTCAGCGCAGACCCGCCACTTTTATGGATAGGATAATTTCATAGAGATCTTGGAGTTGAAAGGTTTAAAATTTATGAAATATGCTTTTTTCGTCGGTGATAAAAGTTTGAATACTCGTTTTTGCTTTATTACTTTTAGTTTGCACTCTATTCAGTTTAGAAAATCAGGTTCGCTACATTTTTGCTGAGATGTTGTGGTGGCTATGCAAGAAATTCAACTCAATTGATTCGCACCCTTCAGATTTATCAATTGACATTCGAAATATGTCAGTTATCAATTTTTTTTGAAGATATATGAACAAAACAAGGTGATTTATGACGCATTTGACATTTGAAAAGACGAACGGATATTTAACAATATATTATTTCATCATCATCAGCTATGAAAATAGAGAGCTACCATGACAACTTGTAACATTCCATTTCTCCACTTTCTATTTTATACTATTCACGAAAGAATCTGAACAAGAAGAAACCCTTCTTGTCAATTTGAATTGTAGATTGTAACATAGCATTTATGTAAAATTTTTATTTTCACAGATCTGATTATGACTTCTGAGCAGTCATAATCAAAATACTAACACCCATTTGAAGTCAGTATTGTTTGCACAAGTCAAAATCATTAGAGCACAAAATCATAAAACCATACAAGCACAAACATATCTAAGTATAAGAATTACTGATAGTATAAAAACAGGAAAGGATTGGACACAACGAGGACGTCTTGGACGTGGATAACATAGGCCTGCTGGAGACCTACGAAATCCCGGGTCTCAAAAATCAGAGAAGTCTATTAGGATGAGTGTAAAATAGCAGCCTTGAGTTTCCTTGATGGTTGGCTGAATCCTAAGGTGTGTTTATCCGTGCAAAGAGAATGAATGACACTGAGCATATCAGCCAGCTGGCTCTAACGAAACCTTTGAGACACCGGGCTCCTTCTCGTCGTAGCAACGCCTTATTACGGTAATGCGAGGCTCTCGTGATTGATATTTCTGTTCTAGCTACTCGTGGGACCTTTATGAATAGAGTAAATATCAAAAACAAGCGACGTTGAGTCCA
Source organism: Leptinotarsa haldemani (assembly GCA_015342125.1). Lineage (NCBI taxonomy): Eukaryota > Metazoa > Arthropoda > Insecta > Coleoptera > Chrysomelidae > Leptinotarsa > Leptinotarsa haldemani. Next base: position 9,253 of record WOGM01000611.1, on the reverse strand, counting down.
CAGAGGAAATGCATGTCGAGCTTACGACTCCAACTGACTCTGTAACCTCAGATCGGGAGCCGGACTTCCCAACTCTTTAACTCGTGATCCAGGACCGAAACGTAAAAAAGGTTTGGTGGTGCAGACAGAAAACGACTGAGTCGCCTCCTTAAAAGCGGGGCATCTTGTGAAACTGCCTTGTACCAAATTCTTGAGCGGCGTCCACAGAATCTATCTCAGGTGGAGGAACAACCCCCCCTGAGAAGGTTAGCAAACGTTTGCGCTCAAACGATGACTCACCGAAACCAGAGGCGAAAAAGCCCTACATTGCTGAATCTAAGGCATCAAGTAGAGCCCCATAAGAGAAGGTTCTCGCGGGTATCAAGATGTGAATCTTCCACCTTGATTATCTCACTGCTCATTGACGGCCAGCTAAAATCTCTTCACGAAGCTATTTTGACGGCAACAGAGGTTATTTCAGATGATGGGTCACAGGTACAATTCCAGAGCTGCACTTTTTGGCCTGGATGGTTACAGGCCATCTGTGAGGATCAGGTTAGCACCGACTGGCTTGTGGATATAGCTAATAACCTGAAACCGTGAGAGGGCGCTTCTTTGAAATGCGTAACAGAGGACCACCTTCCGAAGCCACACATCTCTGTTGGTTACTTACCTGACGGCGGCAGTCACAGACTGGTTTCCGACCAAATCCCCACTAGATTGAAGAAAATGAACCATGGTCTGTCAACCTTGGAGTGATCTGTTCTTCATAAGAAAAAGTAAGGCCCTGGTCAAACATGGACCTCCGCTGTTGACGATGAGTTCTTTTTCGTGCTGCCGCGGGTATCAAGATGTGAATCTGGCACCTCGATCATCTCACTCCTCATTGACGGCCAGCTTGAATTTCTTCAGGAGGCTATTTTGACGGCTGCAGAGGTTATTTCAGATGATGGGCCGCATGTACAATTCCAGAGCTGCACATTTTTGGCCTGGATGGTTACAGGTCATCTGTAAGGATCAGGTTAGCACCGACTGGCTTGTGGATATAGCTAATAACTTGGAACCTTCGCTGTTGACGATGGGTTCTTTTCCGTGCTGACAAGGATGCGTTTCAGACCATATTTTGGTTTTGGGCAGGTCTCACTACTTCCTAAAACCCGGATATCCTTCCAGCAGGCAACTACTGATATACCCGTTAGAGTCAACAAGGCGGGTCGAGTGGCAATCCAGCTATGGAGAGGAGAGCAGTCAAACCTTCTCCAAAACATAGGGGTAAACCAGCGGCTCGTACCCATCCCAAGGCTGGCACAGTTGTTCCTTAGAAGACAAAGGCGGCTAAAGCCTCATCAAGAAAACTAGGAAAAAAAGCTGGACTCAGCTGTTCTAAAGCGAAGACGGAAATCGTCTCAGAGACGGCAGGTTTCCACTGTTAAACATAGGCCTGAGGTGGCTACTACTTGAGATCTGCTGGATCTCATAAATCAGAGAAGTTTATGTGGAGAAGTGTAAATACATGTTTCGGCAGTCACTCTTTTAACACTCACTCATCTTTGTTTCTCGATACTGGTGAGTCCTAGGAAGCTGAAATTTGATGTATAGGTGCTTCTTGAGAAAGGATTTTCGAATATTCTCCAACTGCGTCGCCCCCCGTGGGGGTAAAAGGGGAGCGATTACACATGACAATTACCTTTTCATCACTGTTTCTCCGTACCTCTATATCTTCGGAGGCTGAAATTTTGTATGCAGGTTCGTGGTAAAATGGCGCTTTCATGAAATAAAGTCAATTTTTCATCACAGTTTCTCCATGCCCTTAGATTTTCAGTGGGTGAATTCATATTTAGAATTTGCATTGCACCCGTGCGGAACCGGAGTGAATGCAATAACTGAGAATCGGTCATAAGTTTTTGAGTTATGAATGGTGTACCTAATACGATGTCGACATCTGTCATGTACTGGATTAATAATAATTCGTTGTTAAAAATCTTTCAATTAGTTGTGTAATTCAATCATTCCCCAACGTCCTGAAACTAATAACCAGCAAAGCTAAATACGTATATATGTGCAAATAACAACATACCTCATGCCTTATCTGAATCGAAATGATAGTCCTCAAGGCGAATCCAATCTCCTCCCAATCTTTACGGATGATGGGAAATCCGATGGAATTCACCGATAACTAGACCACCAATGCAATTCCCCGTGCAGATTTTATAAATTTATGCAAAATCCATATCCGATGATAGACCGAATGTCCAACGTAGCGTTTCAATTTAGAACGTTCATTAGTGACACGAATGTTTACATTTCCCTATCTCGCTTGATTGATTTTCAATAAACCTGCAGGATTCGAACGAATGAGGATATCAAATTTGTTCCAGTGTCAGTGTCAGAAAGAGCACGATGAAGTCGTGGTAATTCAATACTTGTGATTATAACCAATGTTGGGATATTTGTATACGATTTTTATGGAATAAAATGTTGCAAATAACGTAAAGTTGAAGTCAGGTACAATATGTTTTGATATTCTATGATTGCAGATAATCATAACAGATTTGAAATTCAGTTCAAACGCATTCAACTATAGCTTCCAAATGGGAACAGGAGATCTTCATTCTTTCCTGTGGAAAGTGTTCAGGCAATTGAAACCATACTTGAAAAATTGGAAATGAAACTTTCTATATTTTTTACCACTTTTATTTGTAACTAACGTAACTGCAGTTTTGTCGTATATGGACATTTTCAAACTAATATAGGATGAAACTGCAGAAACGATACTTACAAGTAAAAGTTGTAAAAACGTAGAAAGTTATTTCTCATTTCTTATGATGTTCTCCCACCACGTAGTAACTAACGACTACGATAAATATAATGGAAATCGTAGGAATCTATATTTTGCGCCCCACATTGGGCGCCAAGTTGTTTGCTACAACTCAGGCTCTGAGATTAGATTCTCACCATCAAAGAACTGACGTTCGACTTTTTTGTTGGCATTGATATGAGCAATGGTACTGTCACTTCCCGACCGCCCCTAATTCTCCGAGCTAGATTTGCAATCCCCCTTTCAGGGCGTTCATAACTGTGACAGAAATATCAAACCACGTTATTGATTTTCTCACTGAAAATTCAAAAGCGACACCAAGTCAAACCAAGTGGTTCTTCTGAGTTACATATAAATGTCAAGAACTGTTCATAATTGAAATGCCAATATGAAGTACTGTTTGGATTACATAACAATGGTTCAGGCCCTTGAAGGCACCCATATAAATGGTCACGATTTTTGTCGAAACGGATGTCAAAACTGAATGAATAATTCAAACTCTACGTGTGAACGAATGCAGTAGGGTTACACAATAAGGACTGAAGAGGCTTATCTGAATATTCATATTCAATACTCCTCATATTAAGCTACACAATAAATACGTATCATTATGCAAACGCAGAGTATGTAGGCAACACGTTTCATGTGGTATGATTTTGCAGAATGTAATTATATAACTTCCAATACTGTGAAAATATCTAATCGGTGAGTAGAAAGATGACGAATTTGTGAATACGTGCATTGGCTGCTGATGTTTGAGCCTATAAATGAAACGAAAAAACGAATGTGCTGATTGTCAGCAGAGCAAAATAGGATTCGTGATATTTTTCCCATAGATTGTTGATGTATAATAAGAAAAGAGTGAATGGAAAACATGTACAAAGACGATATGGCATGAGTATTTTTCTGGGGTCTCGGTTTTGTTCCCTTCCATTGACCATTTTTGTTAATATGTCACATTAGATTCAACCATATTCTCTCTCTATATTATATTGAAACCCTTTGTTTTCATATTTATGGCCAATTCAAACACATTCATATTTGATGAATACTTTTCAGAAAATTTTCGAAAGAAATGCATCAGACCTCGTAGGAAAATTATTTTTCCACTCTCTTTCTTATCATCATTTGATAGTCACCAAATTGTTACAAAGATGGTATGTCAAAAGGAAAATTTTACGGCAAATTCCGCCATGGAGATATTTATTGATAATAATTTTACATGAAATCAAGTAATTATTGAAAAAGTGTCTAAAGAAAACATCTCAATACAGCCTTTCATCTACTAAAAGCACAAAAAATTTCAACAAATTATAATAGCTGTCGCCACTTCCTGGACTATATGCCAAATTTATTTTCATTCTTGCATTTCGCTCCGATGAAAAATACGCCATTGTCATATTTCTGACGGGAAATAATATTTTCTGCATACGTTCCAGGATGAAATGTTGCTGGCCTTGATCTTTTCTATGACAGGTTCTCTAATAGTTTTCCTTCAACGGATGTGAACTGATGAGGGATGTTCTTTTCGTGTTTTCTTGCTGATGACAGTTTGAGATTGGAAAATATACTAGGTTGAGAAAAAGTAACACAATGAATTGGAAAAATCGCAGTGAACCATGCAAATCGTTGAATTTATTGCCCAACGCATTTTGTAGAGGTTCCATGGAAATCATTTTATTGAATTTACGGTTAACCACAGTATTTGAGATCCGATAATTGTCAATTTGATTAGAGACACTGGAGCAATATTATATGCGTTAAAATGACCCCAATTTTTCCACTGTAACATTGGATCAAGTGTAGAAGCTTCTGAGTTCTACAACTCCTGATGCTGCTAACAAACTTACCAATCATCTTCGAGTGATGACATCTCCTGAAGACGATTGTGGATACTTACAATCGAAACGTGGTGAAGTAACTTGGCTTGGAATCTTTAAGTTTATATTTTGTTTTGAATTGTTTGCTTGTTTTTATTTTATTATAATTTCATTTCAGGATTTTTTGCCTGATATAATTGTTATTCTAAGCTAGTGCTGTTTTAATATTCAATTTTATTGGTTCTTCCAGAGATTTCAAATCATTTCATATCATATCAAACAATGGAAGTCCGAACTAATTAAATTCACCATGAAACATGGTGTAATAACTGCCATTGCGATGGTTAACGTAAAATATCATTTCATTCATAGATATCGTTTTTTTGGTGTCGATATTTTCCCAGTTGAAAAAATTCTGAACAACAAATAACAAAAACAAATGAGAGACTTCTTGTTAATCTATCGAAAAGAGAATAGAGACTGAAAATCATTTTGATTAAGATTATAATTCAGTTCTGGAACCCCCAAAGTTTGATGTGGAGAAATCTGCATCTGGTGACAGCAGCTGCCAAAATAGATTTAAGAAAAAATAAAACAAGAGAAGAGCATTCATTACAATTGTCAACCACTTCCAAATGGAATTTATGTTTTGATATTCTATGATTCTGTGGAAAATTAAAAAAAGATATAAAGTGGTTGAAGTTTGCTTTGCACTTTTTCTCGCTACTTATCCCTAGAACAATTCATTATGCATCAGTTGGTTGTCTGAAGCCATCGTTAGGCCCTTGAAATTCTGAACCTTCCAAGGAATCATTAATAAAAAATAAATGAATTGAATCTGGTGTAGGAAATTTAAATTCAAATGTCAGCCGAATATTATTCACGTATATTCTCGAACTCTGCGAAAGCTCATTATTTTGAATATCTGCAATTGATGTTCGATCGTTAACTTTGTGTTAAATCACCGCAGCTTTCATTCAACGTGAGGAAGTTTTCATCTCTCGGTTTTTTCATGTATTGATGTAACTTCGAAGTATTCTTCGCATTCCTTATTCAATATGTTTTTATGGCTGGAGTAGGATCTAATTCAAACTTTTTTGGAAAGTTTTTTTGAGAGAAACATGTTTTCATATTCGCAAGCTTACTTTTAGCTCTCAAACAGAACTTTTTAATAAGGAAAATAAAGGGCTGATGAGCTCAAAACTGTCAAGCTGTCACATAAGTTAATCTTCTATTCTACTTTAAAAAATTGTTTAACAGTAATATTGAAAAAACTCATTTCTACAAAAGGAACTTTAGAAAGCTAACTATTAGCTAATCGTTCGATATTCCAATTAAGTATTGATTTGAAAAAATATTTTTTCATTGAACAAACATTTAACATTCTTTTATTTACATTATTTTATAGGAAAATGGCAATAGAGTTTCATAACTTTGTGCAATTCTTATTTGACAGTCCGTCTCTTGGAGTTTCTGCAAAATTATTTGCCATTTCCGTACTATATAGGTCAATCTGACAAAACATGTATATTTTATCTCACAAAGTTTTTGTAAACTTGCATATCAATTCGGACAACGGATCTATTTGACACTTCACTATAACCCATCATGGTTTATTCAGACTCACAAGAAACTCACTAAAATTGATCCAGCTCCGTATCAAAGTTGATTACTTTCTTTGGTGAGTGATTTTTCAGGCCAGTTGGCACAAAGTTTTTACAAACTTGCATATAAATTTGGACAACGAGTAAACTCTTAGTCGCTCGGTCCAAATTCAATGGATATATTTGACTCTCCACTATAACTCTTCATGGTTTATTTAGACCCACAACTGATGAAACTCACTAAAATTGATCCACCTCCGTATCAAGAGTTGATTACTTTCTTTGGTTAGTGATTTTTCAGGCCAGTTGGCACAAAGTTTTTGTAAACTTTCATATGAATTTGGACAAAGAGTAAACGCTTAGTAGCTTGGTCCAAATTCAATGGATCTATTTGACACTCCAGTATAACCCATCATGGTTTATTGAGACTGACATCTAATGAAACTCACTAAAACTGATCCAGCTCCGTATCAAAGTTGATTACCCTCTTTGGTGAGTGATTTTTCAGGCCAGTTGTCACAACGTTATTGTAAACTTTCATATAAATTTGGACAACGAGTAAACTTTTAGTACCTTGGTCCAAATTCAATGGATCTATTTGACACTCCAGTACAATCCATCATAGTTTATTGAGACTCACAACTGATGAAACTCACTAAAATCAATCCAGCTCCGTATCGAAGTTGATTACGTTCTTTAGTGAGTGATTTTTCAGGCCAGTTGGCACAAAGTCTTTTCAAACTTCCATATAAATTTGGACAACGAGTAAACTCTTAGTAGCTTGGTCCAAATTCAATGGATCTATTTGATACTCCGCTATAAACCATCATGATTTATTGAGACTCACAACTAATGAAACTCACGAAAATTTATCCAGCTCTGTATCGAAGTTGATGAAGTTCTTTGGTAAGTGACTTTTGAGCCAGTTGGCACAAAATTTTTGTGAAATTGCATATAGATTTGGACAACGAATAAACTTTTAGTAGCTTGGTCTAAATTCAGTGAAGGTATTTGACACTCTACTTCAACCCATCATGGTTTATTGAGACTCACAACTGATGATACTCACTTAAATGTATCCAGCTCCGTATCGAAGTGAATTACGTTCTTTGGTGAGTGACCTTTCATGCCAGTTGGCAAGAGTGGTACCCTCAATCGCTGAAAACTCTATAAGGTCTGCGGCAGGGTAGGCATTGAGTATGTGTTCACTCCAAAGTTATCATACCATGATTTATTTTCCTTCATCTAGTAAGAATCTGATCGGCAGCTAATTGACTACCTTCGTCAGGTGGGTAAGTAACACAAATGGTCTTGCAACGTGGGTCTCCTGTGAATCATATTACATATTAGGAATATGCCCTCCCATGACTGTAGAGTGCTTACTGCATTCATCAGCCAGAAGAACCTATCCTGGTATTCTCAGGTAATCTGTAGCTATTCAGGCCAAAATATGCTGCCCTGAAAATGTAGGTACTTGTGAACCACCTTTTGAAAAATCCTCTATGGCGGTTATGATTCTCTATAAGATTCCAGTTGATTGGTTAATATTGAAGTTGTCATATGTTCGAAGTGTAAGTTTTCCAGTTTTATGCTGCAGTTACCTTCCTATATTAGGACATCGATACGTCAGCTATACTTGACGATACATTAAAGTCTGCCACATGGTTTGAACGATTCATCGTTGGAGCATAACCGTTTGTAAAAGGAGATTGTTTTGTTTTGTCTTCTGATACAGATTCTGCTTCTGCTGCTCAATAATTTGTTGCGAAGCATATTCAAGAGATATTCTGTCCATTAGGAGGTGATAGGTAGTTCCAGGCTCATTCGGATCACCTAGCCTCCCAGGTTTGTGAACAGGATCAGGAGTTGGAGAACTCTGAAGCTCTTGCTCAGGATCCAATCTTACAGCGAGGAACATTGGGGTCGCTAACTCAACGTCCATCTCCTCTATAGACTCAGGGTCAGACCCCATAGTCACTGTATGATCCATAAAGCGACCATATTATTCCTCAGACGTGATCTTATGGTCCAGCTATCCTGAGGAAAACTTTGGAGGATACCAGCTGCTAGATGGTTCGATTAGACTTTCGCCCCTACACCCAGTTCCGACGATCGATTTGTACGTCAGAATCGCTAAGGACCTCCATCAGGGTTTCCCCTCGACCTGACTAGGCATAGTTCACCATAGTTCAGGTTCCAGCGCGTGCATGTTGCGGTTTTGCAAACTGTTCAGTGAAAATCTCACAACTTTCATCAAGTATCGGTCCATTCCATCAGATAATGATGCAAAGAGGAAATTGAAAGGAATTCGAAACGTCAGTTGTTCCATCAATTCAATCAATCATTTTGTAACGTTTCATTCCTGTGTATCGAAAAATGTGTCGCAATAGGGTGGTGGGTTTGTTGGTCGAAATCATAAACAATAACTCATCACAGAAATAATTCCAATAAAATGCGATATTTTTTTAATATTGCCAATTTGCAATGATGAATGAACTGAAATTGCTCATAGGAAATATGCACGGCGACATTTCAATAAATTGAATATATGGCGTCGAAATATTTTTCGTGTTTTTTCAACTTCGACAAATATATTTCGTCTATTTTGAATGATTTCAGTCGATCCGACACAAACGTGAATGAATTAACCCCCAGAATTAGGACTCGAATTCAAAATAATCTGAGTCACTATTTTGTCTACGGCTTACATTACCTATCTGAATTTTATGGTATTTCCAATACCAATTGGAACATCACAGTGATAAGGAATTTCCGCCTCGACATAGGCGTCGGTATACTATTTTTCAGTGATAGTTTTTCAGTTACTTATTCTTACAATCATAGCAATTGATCACCCCATGAAAAAGTTAACTCAACTGAATTTTTCCATCATGGATAATTATGAAAATCTTCGAAATTAAAGGTAGTTGATTTCCGAGTCGAAAACTCTAAAATACAATGAAAACACAAATAATCACACCGAATTCTCGTCAAACATATACAGTGTCACCGATAAAGTCCGCATCAAATGG
>WOGM01000609.1:0-11923 GCA_015342125.1 Leptinotarsa haldemani | reverse complement strand
ATATTTTTTACAGTTTTTTAGGTATAGGAACCTTCCACAATCTGAAAAATGAGCATAATCAATAGAGAATCTGCTGAAGTAAAATAATGGGTAAACTGACAAGTTCACCTCAATAAGTTACTGACTAATTGTACCCTTCAGTGGTTTTCGGGTTGAACTTTTCGATTTGTCCTCAATTACACTTCAGCAGATTCTCTATTAACTCAGCTTTCATTTTTCAGATTGTCGACGGTTATAAACCCAAAAAACAGTAAGAAACATCTTTATAGTTATTTCCTATCCGAAAAAAAGATTTTTGCTATCCATCTATGCACCCTCATACTCAATAAAATAGCGTTTCTTAACTTTTTTCAGCTCACGTACCCCTAGAAAATCAAGCCAATTTCAATGACCTCCTTATTAAAAAACAGAGTGAAACATTTCGTACGTTTTATTTTAGTACTGCAAAAATATAACTTCTTCAATGTGAAGGTTGGTGATGATTAGTAATATTTCGGTTGATGTTATTACTTACTTGCAATCTCAAATCGGATTCCAATGGTAATATGTTTCTGTATTCCTTTTTGATATATACTGTTTCCACTGAGGTATGTGGATAAGAAAACCAGTAAATGTTTCAGTGCTTCTTCTGATTTTTCTTTATAAGCTTTTGTCAATTCACCCAAAATTTTAAACAGAAAGTCAATGCGATATCTGAAACATCTATGTTGAAAGGGTCTACTATTCAGGTTTCATTTCAGTTGAGTTCTGAAAAATAATCCCGAAAAGAAGACTTCAAACCGCGGAGGTATTTAATCATTACACTATTTTCCCGCCAGAGGATTCCAAAACCGCTACCAGTGTAGAAAAGTGCTTATAGCTTTTTAAATTGTACGATTAGTCCAAAGCACTGAAGATATCAGCCAAATATGCCATTATTGTAAGCCATTGAATGTTATTGAAGTGATGAGCATTTTCATTGGCACCGCCTACAGAATTCTACATTCAGATCTTATCTCTCAGCTCAGCGAACTCCCATACACATAGTCGCGATCCTCCAGGGGTCCGCGAACCACAGGTTAGGAAAGACTGAATTCAATGACTTCATTAATCAGAAAGTCGGAAGATGGTAATTCTTTCAAGTTTTCAGGAAACATTGTAGTCTCTTGGCTGCTTGGATGTTTGTCATATTCTGAACATAATTTGCCTGGTCCATATTTGCTTACCTCTTCAGTGCCTCGCAATCATTAAACATGACTATTTATTTCTAGCGAAATTCGAGGTGTACTGAGTTGAACCTTGACATGATGAGCAGCCAGAGTTGATCGCGTAATTCTGATATGTACCACTCTTGGTGGAATCAAATCTACCAAGTCACTTGAACACTTTCCATGAAAGTACCTATAGAAGAGAAAAAAATCCCCAACCTTTCTTCGATGTTCCTGACTATCGAGGTTGCAGGTGATGTTCGCGTCTCCAATCAGGCGGATGACTTTTTTCTGGATGCAATCCAGCAGCTCCAGGGTATGCTCAGAGACAGAGCTCCATACATGAGAACAATACTCCAAAGAAGGTCTGATCTGAGCTTTATAAAGCTTTATAAAGAGGTGTGTATAGTTTGCTGGTTCGGAACAGTGTTCCAAGCTTTTGAGAAGCAGCAGCCCAACAGGTGTTCCTGAATGGAACATTCAATAAATATTTCTGGGCCAATCCCTTCTTTGTAGAAGCATTTCTTTATATTTCTTTTCGAATGGTCCCTATATTAAGGTTTTCCAAAATGTGATCTCAGGTTTTTTCTGGTGTTTCTGTTTTCTGATCTGGTCCAATACCATAGATTTTGGTTCAGGTCTTATATATACATATGACAATCCTTATTTATTCATTAGGTTTTTCATTGCTTATGATTCCTGAGAGTCCAGCCGCACAATATAGAGACTATCTATTCCGGTCCGCTAGTTTCTTCAGTTTTTCATGAAATACTTAGACATGTCACTGTTGGTTTTTTGAATGCTCCAAGGGTAGTCTGGCTAGCTCTAAGAATATTGATCTTCTTATTCAACAGATAGTCTTGTCTTTCAAGTTACAAAAATGTCGTTCTCAGAAAAAAAAATTAAAGTAGGTTTCTCATCGGATTTATATGGTCATTGGGATGGTATTTCTTTGGTATTTCAATTTTCTGCTCTCGCCAGATAATGCTACATATCAAAAATCATAAAAAACCTTGAAATATTGCAATTCCTCTTAGGTTTTTGACCGTATTTCGAAGACTTGATACTTTTCTAAGATGTTTTTCCAGAAGGAAAGAAGATAATATTTTCTGCAAAATACACATGTCAACTCCCAAATCGAATGAGCTGAAAAATTGCCACTTTTTGACACTTGACGAAAATCGGCATTCTAACTCTGTCGTGGTGCTCTAATATCAATTGATATACTTGAATTCAAATTTTGATATGAATCCCTAGTATGCCTCGTCACTTCTAGGAAATTGGCATAGGCTCATAATCAAAAGATTTGATAGTTGAGAGGACATCGCCCCTCCTTTTGATTCAACTGATAGTAACTCAATGTTTTGGATCGAATGATGGTTTACAAATGGATAAATTGTTATTTTCAAAAATGATTAATTATAACCCTAATACTATTAACAATGGTAGCTACTGAGAAAATGGGCTGTCAATATTTAGTTACTCTTCAGATATACTGTTCTGATACATTCAATTTCAAGTTCATTTGAACACTGATGATGTTTATAGCATCACTATAGGATCATATATGCAACGATTTTCGCATTTGCTGTTATCCAGTCCCATTTGTAGTGAAAGCTGTAGAGAAAAACAGAAAGCAAATATCGTCCAGAGGTCAATGTCAAAGCCACTGATATTCAGTCTGGGTCATAAGATCCTGTTATAGTCCAAGGGCACCGAAAATTGCCACAGTTGTTTTTTTTGCAAATATCTTGGAAAATGTCAAAGATATCCGAAATTTGAAAAAAGATCCTCAAAGAGAAAAAAATTTACAAAGAGAAAGTTCCATTTCCCGGAACTCTATCACCAATATTTATGATTTTGATTTAGGTGCGAAAATAGTGCTACAAGTAGGCGATGCACGTCCCGTACGCGATGAATAAACGAAAATCTAAAAAATAACATTTTCCCGTGATTATTTTATTCGATATAGTTTAGTTCATCAACTAATTTTTACAAGTTTTAAATTTACATAAAAACCCTGATGATTTTCAAACTGAAAACTTCAAATTTTTTTCACTTCTTTTTCTTGAAAGAAACTTTTCTTAAAAAAGAATCCCGTACAAAAAATAAAAAATTTTTGATTTTCCACTTTGTTATTATAATTCAAAGCCGTTAAAAAGTGAAAAATTCAATTAATGCAAAGAACAAAAGTTTCTTTCATATTCAAATTTATTCGTATTCTTATAATGTGAAGTTACATAAAAATGTGTTTTTTAATTGTTAGTTCTGTTTAAAAAATTGTGAACAAAAACAAAATGAACAAAATAAACAAAAGTATTGTTCATAAGATATTTGAAATTTTTTGGGGAGATTTTTATCAGTGATAAATATTATGATTTTCAAAACAAAATCGTTTCTTGAAAAAATTTCTTATTGCATGAAAACGCATTTGTTGATTACCAATTTTTTTTGACTTAATATGAATATTGAGGAACGATTTTTTCTATTTCTCTTTGATATTCTGATTTTTATTTATTTAATTTATATTGTATTTATTAATTTAATTAACAATTTATTTTACATAAATTAATTTTCACGATATTTTTTAATACTACAAAAGAAACAAAAACGACCCCCTTTTTTACTAAATTGTTTAAACCTTTTGCAATTTTTTCGAGCCCCTCTTGAAATCCTAGAGATCATTCCAAGCCCTGGATGATAATTTTCGGTGCCTTTGGACTGAAGTTCCAAAAAAAGGATTTTGTGACCCAGGCTATATTGGTTTATTGAGTTGTCTATTTTTTTCTATTCTTCAAGTTGTGCCTCTTAACGAGTATCTCAGTTTAATTTCATGCTACTTGACTGTCACATTATTTCAATCTTCCTCTTGAAGATGATCACTTGGTGATCGAAATACGTGTCGAGGTGTTAAAAATAACGATTTGGTATCAGGAAAAACTCCAGTAATATTCATGTTCTTAAAGTTTGAAGTTTGGTTATTGTCTATTGTTAATTAATTTCGATATTCATTTTCGCACGCCTTAAAATACTTTGACGTGTTACCAATATTTCTGTCACGTAGAAGAAGGGTTTGCAATTTTTTGTTTTGCATGTGTGAGTAGAGATATTTTTCTTTTGACGTTCCTTATTACTAATTTTTATTTTTTTTCAATTGTGGAAGACGAATAGTCTCAAAAAAAGTCAATAAAAACATACCGATTATCTAATAATAGAGAATATTACCTTTCATGTTAGCTGAGCTTTTTTCTGATTTTTCCAGTTCGATTCTCAGAACAGAATGAAGCCAAAACATTAAAAAACCAGTTAACTTCAATGACCCCGGATTATTTTCGAACCCTCACACTTGACAATTCTGTTCCAGTGCTTCCAACGTATTGTTGGCGTTTCTCGTATTTTATCAACAAAAAAACCGCCATGTTTTGAAGATTTTAAGCTTGCAAAATCCTCGAGCGGCAGCAAACCGGATAATGTTTGAATATTCAAAATAATCCGGTGCCGTATTGTTCGAATAAAATTCGGTCGAGTTTAAATCTCTTATATTATTGTTCGTCGAATTTTCAACAACTATGCAGTACAATAATGCGAGATTATATGTTTTAAATATTATGTTCGAGTGTACGGCATTCTGTGTATTAAAACAATGCGGGGTTTGCAGCGAGGGTGCTGGAAAGGGTTGAGGTGGCTTTTCCCGGAATGAATGCATGATTAATTAGGTAGAATACAACTTGAAAGGCATTCCAGAAGAAAAATATGTTGTGAGAAAACTCACCGTGGTGAGTTATGTTTGACTAAGCAGCAAAATAAATTAATTGATCAATATATTTTGTTTTGAAAACTCGCTTGTAATATGATAGCACATAGGTTTTTCATTCGTTTATGAAAAGTGCTGCATTTCGAATATGAATTAATTATTGAAGATTATTTTCTTATTTTCCTTCCTTCTACTCCATATCAAACCCAGGTCACTGAGACTTATCAAAATGGAAATTAGTACAACTTCACTTTCCTGAAGTTTTTCCTGAGTCTATTCAGATGCATAACAGTTTGTAGCCTATCTTTTTTGTTCAACTGTAGACTTCTTTTTGATTTTTGATACTACAGCATTGTTTTGTTACTGAACTCAAGAAGTGGCACCAGGACAACTTACATGTCATACACGCTTGGAGCAAACCATGTAAGACGAAAAACTGATTGTCTCGGAATCGAGACTGGCTTTCAAAATCTCCAGAAATTGAAATTAAATAACTATTCATCTGGTGTTTTCATGAAAATACCTTGCTGTCCACTGAGGTCATCAATTTCAGTAGAGTTCTTCATTTCCTAATAGCTATTGTTAGCTTTTCATGTTGCCTAATATGTGATATGTTTCAGTCTACGTGTGCAAATTCACCAGTATTCCAAGTCAATGGGAGTCATTAGCTATCAGTTACTATGGAAATGCAGCACTGTTCCCAAACACCAGATCTGCAATGCGATGTGCGTATCACCTACCAAGTTGTCGTTTCCAGTATTAGTCTTCATTTCTGAAGACGTCAACTTGGTAGATGAAGACAGCAGGAGCCTCGCAAGGAAGAGAAGCCGTCATAACCAGTGCTTGCACTTCCCTACATCAGAGGATGTAGGAGAGGAAAAGAAGAATTGGTTCCAAGTACAACATCAGAACCTNACACAGAGAGGAACTTTGGTTTAGGAGAAAATTCAAGAAATCCGCATACATGTTGTCCAACAACGTATTGAGCCAAGCCTGCGTAGATATACACAACATATGGAAACCCATCATCAAGCGAAAAATGGCCAACTCTCGCCAAACGGTCATCTCCTACGGAACCAGTGAAGCGGAAAATGGAAAGCAGGGATAAGTGAAAATACTCGAACGACCTATAAATAGTCATCTCTCAGAGGAATCAGTCCAGTCATCACCCGAAGACGATTGTACATACTAACAATCGAAACGTCGTGAACTAACGTGGCTTGGAATCTCTCAACTTCTTATTTTTATTTTCTTTTTATTTCTCTATTTTCATTTATTTTTTTTCAATTGTTCTATTTTTGCTTGTATTTTGTTTCATTGTTATTTCATTTCAGGTTTTTTTGCTCAATATAATTGTTAGTTTCGGCTATTTATTTTAATTCCTCTTTTTTAGTTGTTTCGGGGATTTTAAATCATTTTATATAGTAGACAATGGAAGCCCTAACTAGTGAAATTCAAGATGAAATGAGTGTTCTGGTATTCGAAAACAGAGATTGATTTGGGTTCAATCTACGCCAGAGGATCCAGGTCATTTCATTTTCGGTTACTACATTGGAGCTGTACAATCATATTCTCAGTTCCTTATAGTATCATCATTTTTCTGCTACAGTTGACGAAAAATGTCTAATTTGTACAATAAGTACAATTATAGTATTAATGATAATGATAATAACGAGAGTTTGCATCCCAAATCGGTTGTATTTCCCCCACAACAAGGAGGTACTGAACTTTTGAGTTTGAAGTGTTTAGATAACAGAATGGTACTGGATGGAACCTGTGAAGTTGTCAAGAGTTCGAAACCCCTTCTCTGCATGATCCGCGACAATGAGACATCAGAAATTGAAGGATTCCTATTAAGGGCAGCTGCCCGAGTAGCTGGTACAATCGATTAGTTCTCGACACTGAACGAGGTGATCACCCGTTCAGCAAAAGGCTCATATAAAAGTCGCAGATATCACGTCCTGCGGCAACACAAGAATAATTCAATTCCTGGGGTCTCCTTCAATAACATTGAAGACCTTGGCTCATCAAAGCGCCTGACATTGGCTTTCCTCAGGTCGACTGGGCTGAAATCAGAAACTGAGAGGTTCATCATGGCCTGCCGGGATGGTGTCTTCAACACCTTAGTCTACCGCAGTCTCGCGATGGGTATAGGGGTTCCTGAAACAAGATGTAGGGCCTACTACGAGGCGTCTGAGACTCTAATGCACTTGCTGTCAGCATGCCAAGCTTGTGCGGTCTTGGCCTATATCCATCGGCATAACGCGGCCCTAAGAGTGCTTTATCACCATCTACGGAACTCTCACGGTATTATCGAGACACCGTTGTTTTCTTGCGCTCCGGGAAATATTGAGTTTGTTGTGGTAAAAGAGAAGTGTCGAATTTATTGGAACTATTCGTTCTCCACCCTCAGGCTCATACAAGCTAATAAGCCTGATGTCGTCCTTCTCGACCACCAGAGCAAGACGATATTTGTCATGGAGATTATATCTTCGAACACCATATTCTCTATCCAGACCACTCTGACAAGAAGGTTGTTCTGATTATTGAAGTCCTTCGTGGAATGAAGCCGGAATCTTAACCGAGCAAATGCAGAAGGCTGTCAGTCTGCTTAGTGTAGATGATTCTGGGATCGTTTATCCCTTCCGAATGTATCTGGGATTCGAGGAGAGGGCCCTTCCAGCGCAACCTTGGGGATAATAATAAAGATACTATCTGCTTGGAATTAACCTTTTATAATACCCTTCTTTGTTTGCCGTCCTAAAGTTTGCTGGTGAACATCTTCCCAAAGGGATACCTTTTTGTGAGCTCACAACATGTGAAAATCAATGATCAATGCTCGCACCTGAAATCTTTAAAATCCACCAAGACAATTCCCATACACTTAATCTTGTACACCAATAGTGTTTTTCTTATCAGTTCTTCGGATATTGCTACCGATATAAAATGCCTCTGGAAAGCATGTTTCTTTATTAGGTTATACTAGTTATAACATTTTGAAAAATACCTCTCCAAGAAGACTTCAGTTAGGATACTTTTCACAATTCAAGTTACATGTGTACAAGTCAGCCTCTAAAACCTTTTCAGTATTGTGACAGTCGTTTTTTAAACCGTCATATTGACATATGTATCTCTGTATATCTTCGCAAAACAGTTAACAGACGTTTTTTCTTGATTTTCAATAATCTAATATGAAATAAACACGTTTACTACTTGATTTACTATCAAACTTATTTTTTCAATTATTTGAAATGTATCCACCAAAAGAGAAGAAGTGTTTCTCCATTACTTCCATTGTTTCCTCTCCATCTGTGATAAATATTGCATTCATTTTCCAGTAATTCTTCAAATTGATTGACACACTGACCTGTTGTTGTTTCAACCATTGATCTATTTAATTTGTTTATGGTTGCTCGTGAACAGTTTCACATTATTACTTTCTTGAACATTCGTTGTCATTTCTTGTTTCAATTCGACTAGTTACAGAATCAGTGTTGTAAGTTTATCTCCTGAAAAGTGTCTGTTTTTTCAGGAGTTTGGCGAAGCAAATACTGTAAAATCAGTTCGCAAACGGAAGCAAATAATCAGAAAGGAGCATATTTCTATTTGCAAATGAACTTATACAAATACAGTACACAAATTTCGCTATTTATTTTTGTTCATTTCTTCACAGTACTTTAGTTTTTTAACTAACTCAACCAAATATTTCCATCCGAATATTTTCAGTATTTTCAATAATTTCAACATTTACTTCAATTTTATTCAAAGAGATAATCGCCCAACTTTTGCTATAGAGATGCGTACTTTGAATACTAGTTAATATGTATAGATCATCACCTTTTTTTGGAATTCACTAGACAAATAGAATGAATAAATTAACATCAAAACTGAATCATCTTCATCGCCATCGCAAATCATAACCTCATTATTGTTTTCGATACATGATCGAGCGAAAACGCAAACTGGAATAAAACAGTTAATTAAAGCAAAGCTCGCCTAATGAAGAAGATGTTCCGAACAAATTCAAAGGGTTAAGTAATCAATATATTAATCAAGCGCACAAACACAATTACCGTTTGTTAAGGAAGTTATAATATTTACTAAACTTCTAATTAGTTCCTCGAAGTACATGAGTATCCAATACGACTCGGTGCCTTAAAGGAAATGAATGATAAATAAACTTTCTGATGAAGATCTATTTAATATTCTGCCCCTACACCAATGAATCGTCATTTCAAACATGAGAATTACATGGATATTAAAAAAAATCATAACTGCAAATCATCAATGAAGATTCTTATTTCTCGACAGGAAGAAACTCAACAGTGAATATATGTTCAAAATTTTCAATCTGTTCTTGATTTCCTTCTAGTACATTTTATGATACAAAACTATCCCAATCAGCAGTCAACAACTGGCAAATCAATAGTCATATCATTCAAATTTGTACTCTCAAGTATACCTACAAAACGTTTGTGGTCATCAACAAACTGCACGCTTCTATAATATTGATATTAGAATAGGTTTGTAATTTCAGCATAGATGAGTAATAACAATAAAATATTTTCTCTCAAATATGGCATCTTAAAGCAATATGAACATGTCATCTGTTTTCACAACGTAAAAGTAATCGTAGTCTAACTTAACTAATTAATTAACAAAATGGTTGGAACTCTCGTTTATTTTTCAAATACAAGGTTTTCTGTCACTCCCAAAAATTCTTCAAAACCGGCATAAATATACTGAATTAATTTCAGTCACAATCACAAAAAATTCGACCTTTCCAACTTTCTTTGAAAGCTTTTCGCTTGAATAAAATAATCGTTAAAAATTTCGAAAAACTAATCCTATCACCGGCATGTTGCTAGTCCTTATCGTTGGTGTTTTCTCTTCTTCAATCTGATGTTGATTCCCGTCACAGATTTGAGGGTTATTTGGAATTCCAGTTGAACATTGAATCCTGGAACGGGAAGCACCTCGTATTCTCTGATTACTTTGGCAAGCGAACATTTTGCAGAGTACATTGCGTATTTGTAACCTGAAATTTCAATAGTTGCAAAAGTGTTTCATTTTTCAAAGTGTTAACTTGATGACAAATATGTTAGTCTGCTAGTACCTAAAGTTGTGGAACCTAGCAAATACATCCTGTTTTCTGTCAATATTGAATAATGGGAAGAAACAGGAGATATGTTTTGAATGGTCCATATTTCAACATCTATGAAAATTGTCACATAATGAAAAAATGTTTAACGCTGACAATGATTGTTTATCTTACATTTTTCGCTAGGTAAACTTCATCTGACAAGCAAGCATGTGAGTGAATTAACCAAGAAACTTTTTGGCAGAATTCAGTAGCCTTTTTTTTTACACTTCCAGTAATCACTATCATAAAATTGTTGATAATGAACATAATCAAAGATATTCAAGAACATGAAAATTCAAACAATATGAACCGAATCAATATTCAAAATTTTTCACTTTAGAAAAACGTCAAATGTCATGATATAATAATGATTCTCATGAACATTTTCATTGAATAGAATGATATGACTAAAAAAAATAGTTCAAAACAAATCTGCAGTGTGAGACTCTATAGACTTGTTGAGAACATTCAGGTCCAAAATTGACGTAAAAACTGACTGAATACTAAAGGCGCTAACCATGAATTCCTATGTTGATGATTTTGAAATTAATTTTTTTATGATCACCAGCATTACAGAACTGTTTTAGAGTTGCTATTGAGCAAGCTATGATGTTATATGAATCAGGTAAAAGCAAAGCAATAACATGATGAAGAATGGTGACACGACAGAACAAATGTCCTTACCAATACATATCCTAGGTCCAGCGCTGAAAGGCAGGTAATTATATTTCGGTATTTTATCGGCATTTTCTGGCAAGAACCTCGAAGGATTATATGTGCCAGGATCTGGGAACAGGTCTGGATCGTTTTGCATGTTGATTATCGGAATTGAAAAAACTGTACCGACGGGATATTTGATTCCATCTAGAAAAATTAACGAGTCAATACAAATAAAATATATTAATTTTTTTCTCATAGAGTTGATTGAACAAACACAATATTTTCAAAATTTGGGGTTAAAATACATAAAAACGGCATAAAGTTCAGAATTTTAGTCCTTTCAATCCTTTCGAAAGTGAGTTCGTTGGAAAGCGCAGAAGAAGGTTCTACAAAACACGAGAGTATCATTAGTTTTTATGGAGAGAAGTTTTTTGTGGACTTTTCTAAATTTTTATAAATGCAAGGAAGTTGACAATGAAAAACGTTCATGGCAGAATATTCCAAGTGAAATACTAAGTAATAACTGAGTACCACCTTAAGTGCTGTTGAAGATTCAGCTTTACAAATGGTTATCAAAGACTCTCGGGGAATCATATTATTTTCCAGTTGTGATAACAGCATATGTCTCAGTTTTGAAATATTTTTACTTTGCTATGTATATTACTCCCAAGTTCTTCTTCAATGCCTTCAACTGGAAAATGTACCCCTGGATACCTGGATATAAATAGATGAATTATCCACAGATAGGGCCTGTTAACTGTCAAAACTGAATTATCCAATGCTTTCCAAAAGTCATTTCATTGTTGAACAGAAGTTAGAAGTTATGATTCGTTTGTGTATTATACACAGTCCTTTGCGACTATAGTGGGTGCCAATAATCATCAATTACGTCTATAGTATGGTTTTTCTGAAAGCTCGTAGGACGAATGGAGCTTTTCTTTGGAAAAGTTATTTGTATTTAGAGTGGAATTGAGTTTGAATTGTAGACTATAATTAAATTTGAATAATTAAAATAATTAAAGCCCCACAAGAATTTCCTTCAGTGTTTGAGACTTCTGATACCAATATTAACTGTTTAAAAGAAAAGAAAAAGAAATTACTCAATGAAGAATACTACTGGAGTTTTTTCCCAACACCAAATCGTTATTTTTAACACCTCGACACGTGTTTCGATCACCA
>WOGM01000608.1:0-11907 GCA_015342125.1 Leptinotarsa haldemani | reverse complement strand
ATACTATTCAGTAATGAAAACTGCATGAAGATTCAGACAAACAGAAATGAACATGAAATCAAGGCCTGAAATATAATGTGCAATATTTTTGTCTGCGAGTTTATTTCGAAAACGTATCTAGTTACTTGGTAACATGTAGATATGTAATGGGTAGTTTTGATTCTTCAGTAATAGTCAATAGGAATTGAAAATGCAGTTTAGGAAAGCACAACTAATGGACACATAAAATATACCAGCCACAAATATACTGTATACGAAGACCAACGGATACGGAAAGGGTTACGACAAATAAATATTCAGCATTAGGCGAGGGAACTTACAGGTTAACGTACATTGTGGCTGCCACCAATGGTGCCTTCGGTATACACGCCATGTCTCCCCTGCAATTGAAGCATGAGGTCCACTATCTAACTACTTCTATACATTTCAATGCTTTGACTTCATCTGAGGATCATGAAAAGTACTGGTGGGATAAATTGAAATAATTATATGTTTTTCATGAATTTTTGAACATTTATCAAATCTTCCAGGTCTCTACTATGTATTTCCAATAGTATATTCATTTATTTATTCCCAAGAAACTACAATGATTCATTAAGGAAATTATAATGAGTGATTTTTTGCTGGTATCTTTTTGGAAGATCACGCGTGAATCGTGTATGCCATTGTCAAACTTATTCAGTTTGGTTAAGAACCGAAGAAAATATTGCGGCTATATCCGCCAGTGTTCGTGATGACCGTGAAATGTTGATTCGCCGCCGTTCGCAGCAATTGGGCATCTGTTACTCCACTACGTGGAAAATTTTGCGAAAGGATTTGGGTGTAGAACTTTAAAAGATACAGCTGGTGCAAGAATTGAAGCTACACGACTTCCCACAACGTCTAGCATTTGGTGAATGGGCGCTGGAAAAGTTGGAGGAAGATCCACATTTTTATCGAAAAATTGTGTTCAGCGACGAGGCTCATTTCTGGTTGAATGGATACGTTAACAAGCAAAATTGGCGCATCTGGAATAAAGAACAGCCAAAAGCATTGCAAGAGCTAGCGATGCATCCCGAAAAAGTCACTGTTTGATGTGAATTATGGGTCAGTGGCATCATTGGGCCGTACTTCTTCATAGACGACAATTGCCGGAACGTTACTCTGAATGGCGAGCGCTACCGTGTGATGATTGACGACTTTTTGTTGCCCAAAATGGAAGAATTGGACATGTCCGACATGTGGTTTCAACAAGACGGTGCCACATGCCACACGGCACGCGAAACAATGGCTCAATTAAGAGCCGCCTTCGGTGAACAGTTTATCTCACGTTTGGGGCCTGTCTGTCAATTGGCCGCCTAGATCGTGTGATTTAACGCCTTTGGATTATTTCTTGTGGGGTTATGTCACGGCTCATGTCTACAGGAATAAACCAACAACGATTGACGCTATGAAAGCCAATACTGAAGCTGTCGTGAAACAAAACTGTTTGCTTTTGTTCTCCGACTCTCAGTACGAACTCCGCCTACTCGAGAACACAACTGGAAACTTGGAAAAATGATGCTTTTCTATGATATTTCAGCTTAGTTTATGAGAAATAAGTTATGGAATATCATTTCCTATGTGTTAGGGACAATCTTTCACAAGATTAGTAGCTTTTGCTAATTTTAAATAGGGTAAAAAGTCGATTTTTCCAAAAATGGCTATTTCAGTTATTTGGATAGGAAAATCGTGCTTTCCTCAAAGAAGAATCAATAGACTTTTCAATTAGATTTTGTTTGATACCTCGATCACGTCTCTAGCGTGAAGAAGTCAGATTTTACGTAGCTTTGAAACGAGAAACATTACATTTCCAAACGCCTTTTTCAGCCATAAGGAATCAAGATATTGTAATGAATCTGAAGCCGGCCCTGATCGTATCTCACATTCATTAAGCGCATGACACAGAAAAAACGGTCCGATTAATTGCGAAAATTCGGAGAGCCATCTAGGGGCATCTGGAAGTATCGAGAAGTATCCAGAATGCTCGTTAGCTGAATATAACCGGCCTTCCGTTTCTAGAGGGAGTCCGTCTGTACTTAGATGGCAATTAGTGAAAATAAATTAATCGTTAAGTGTTGTAAATAAATTAGTTGTGTGAGTGAAATATTGTTAAAATAAATTTGTTTAAGACAGTTAACTCTTTAATTCGTTACAATAAACTCGCTAATCTAATGAAGGCCTGTAATACTCTCGAATTAAAAAAATCACTGAAAGATTTCTTATTGGCTAAAGCTTATTTTACATTAGGAGAATATTTCAATAATTGAGTTTTCGTGGATAGGTATTTGCGTGTAAATAATATTATTCTTTTATATTTCAATTTTACATTTTTATACTTTTACATTTATACGTTTTTTACATTTTTATTTATACATATGTGTGTATACATTTATACATTGTTTTTGTTTGTTTGTTTAGATATTTATTATCAAATCTGCATTAACAGTTCAAATTGTATATTACCTTTATTTTTTATGTCCACTTTGGATAATCATTTTATGGGTATAAATTGATGTTCGATACCATGTAATTGGTCTATGAATGAATATATTTCTTTCTTTCTTTCTTAAGGTTTCCGAGATTCCGATCATATTCGTATCTTGGACACATTTTATATACACGTGCATGCCCATACCGTGGTAAACCGATTCAGGCTCGCTTCTATAACTTTTTTTGTTTCTTCGGGTATCAATGTGGAATTTGATGGTTGAATAGGTATCTCAAGAGTACTGTTTTGATTTTCACCCGGATCATAAACACAAATCAAATATTTTCTTGAAAATATAGTATTTTACAGTTAACACTTCCAAAATACAAATCATGATTTTTGTTGTTGTTTTATAACTTTATGCATGAAATTATAAAACAATAAAAATTAATTGGTGCTCTGGAGCGACTTCATTGATTCCAGTGGCGCATTTTTCAGCTGCAGAAAAACCCGGAAAAAACCTGCAGCACCACATTATCTGAAGATCTTGATCTGCCAATGTCCTCTCTCTCTCATAAAACAGAAAACTTAGTGACACCGTATTTTCCCATAGAAAGTTTGTATGTGAAATGAACACCCGAAACCAGAAATGTATACTGGGTGTTCCATTTGAAAAGTTAGAGTAATTTTCTTTTGAATTGGAAATGTTACAAAAAATATTTTCGATCTTGTCAATACAAATTATGGTACCATTTGAACCATTAAAATTTCACATTGATACCAGGAGAGGCAAAAAAGTTATAAGGGCAAATCCGTTTACACCTGTATAATAGTTTAACAAAGTGTTTCTTAACAAATTGTTATTCAATTCTTTATCCGACTATAAACATATAATTATTTATCCATCAATCTAGAAAATAACTCGCAATTTTTACATTTTCCAGTTCTATAACTTGGCCGGCGTCAGGATGGAGCACCTGTGCAATAAACTTGGCCTCGTCGACATTGAACTGAAGCGCAAAATATGGACCGTTTTTGAAGACTCTGTTCGGAACAGCGATCTTATCAAAGACAGGCACCTGGACCAGCTGTTGATGTGCGCCATTTACGTCATCTGCAGGATATCTTCAATATCGCTGAAATTCCAGGACATCATGAAGTTCTACAGAGAACAACCTCAGAGCAGTAGTAGTGTATACCGGGATGTATTGTTGAAGAGGGAAGGAACAGATGACGGTGAGTGTTTTTGATAGTTTATTAGCATGTCTTTATCAAGGAACATTTGATGAGTCCAAAACTAATACAGCTCTATATATACAGTATAATTATTTCATTTTTAAAACACTTTTATTGCCTGTTCACAGTTCATCTAATATAATCAATTAGCATTTTGGGATTTTATAACAATTCTGTAGTGTACTTGACATAATAAATAAATAAACAAATAAAATACCAACAAAATGAAACTGTTGCAGCACCATGAAATTATAAAAGAATTTTGTCAGTTGGGTGGTTTCTTTTTCATTGCTGAAATATCAACAGCAGCAATCAATTTCTTCACACTTCAAGATACTAATAATATACATTATGAATAATAAGCCCAGAACTGTTCCTTGTAAAATACAGAGTTGCGTTTATTCTATAAGTAACATCACCCTCAACAATTCATTTTCAGATGGACCACATCCAGAAGAACGAAGTGACCTCATTTACTTCTATAACTCCAAATATGTTGAAGTGATGCAGAAATTTGCTATCCGGTTTAGGAGTTCCTCACAAGTAAAAAAAATGTTTGGGGTTATCTTTTTGTTCTGTTCACGTGTATTTTTTTTTCAGAGTGCCAATTTGCTATTGAGTCCTCTTCCAGCTATAAAAAGGGATCTGGTCTCTCCTAGCATTCAAGTCGTCAGCAATGTTTATGTGAGGCCTTTGGAAAATTCTGCTGCCACCACTGGTGGATCTTTCAATTATTTCTTCAGCCGTAGCCCGTCTAAGGTAATATATTATTTTTATTTTCGTATTTGTAAAAACTATACCATTTTTGTTATCAGCCATATCGTTTACGGTTTCTCGCAGAGATTCAGATATTATTTCACCCAAGAACTGTTGATGATAATGGTCATTGAAAGCATGTATACGGGGTAATATGTAAGGTGGGATAAATAAGTTAAACTCATTTTTGACGATTTTGGAGTATCCTTAGTCTATATAAACAAAATGAATCACAACCATGTATATGCAAATAGAATATAGTTCCATATGGACTTTGTGAACAATGTGGTACATTGCATCTTCAAAAAATGAAGTACACTGATGATGCAAACTAAGTTGATGAAACGCACTTGTTTTGGATTTTTCTTCGCCAGAAGTTTCGGTTCTATCTTTCATTGTGAATATAAGAACTAAACATTTTTGAATACATTGAAACTAATTGGTTTGTTAGGCTAAAAGAAAACAAACACACTTCTCTCACCAATACTTCTACATAAAATTGTATGATCACTAAACCATTTATTTTTTAAATGGAAACTTTGGTTATAACCTATTTTTCTTGTATGAAATAAAAATTGAATAAATTGTGAGCTATAAATATTTATACAATTCGGTGAATCGAATGTGATAACCAATTTGTGATATTTTTCTTCTGAATCGACTCGAGAATTCAATAGACATATCATCTTTCACAAAGCATTAAAAAACCGTATCTGAAACACTTTACTGTTTCTATTTCACAATGCCAAATATTCATATTTTATATGTATTGTACCTAATAAAAATTTTTTTCTTTCTGAGATTAGAATTAATATCAGTAACATGTCGTCGCAGCCGTGGAAAAATATTCTATGTGCTGAAATGTAAATTTTACAGGAGAGCAAAAACACATAATGTTTTAAAGGAAAGACAAACTGCACTTCTTTACGGAATTTTGTTATTATAGTGAAATATGTCTGTATCTATTTAAGAAAAGAAATGAAACAACGGTTTGTGATTTTTTATAACTAAATAATTATTTCAGGTTACAGTGAACACATGCGAGCTTTTACAGTTTTTAAACATGACTCACATAGGCGATTTCAGCCCATCTAACTGCAAAAGAATATCAACTCAATACAAAAAAACTAAAAACTAGGTGCAATGTTACAGAATATTAATAAGAGTAGTTTTAGTATATAATTTTGTGTTTCAACTTTTTTATCAGGCTGAAGTGGAATATTACCGTAGAAACTATGATGATGTTCCTCAATGGCACTCTTTAAATCTTGAAGGCATTTCCATTTTGATTCGCTTATGGAAATAGGTTGTTTATAAAGCTGGGATGGTTTTCGTACATCATTTATTTTTATTTTTCTTTGTGGTAACATACTAAAGTCCTCAGTATGTCGTAGTTTGAAAAAAATATTTCCATCTGGAAATGCCCGGATATCAGTCACATGTAGATCACCTGATTTTTTTCCAGGGCGCAATGATTTGATATTAGTCACTAAATTCTCAAAATCATGGAAGAAAGAGTAATCCAACACTTTAATGTTAATGTTATAGGGATGTTTTGGCATATGGGCGATGTAATCACTTGTGGAGTTTATGGGAGGAATAAAGTATTTTTCCAATGTAGCGTGAATGCTGTCACACTCCATCATTGTGTGCCCTTTTTCAAGAAATAGCTGTCTGATCAATAAGTTTTTCTCACTTGTCAAGCTACTCAGAGCACTAGCTCTATTCCTATTTTCATAATTACATCCATCGGATATGATTGTAAGCACCCGGAATTTATCAGCTTGAAATGTAACAAAATATATAGCACAACTAGTAGAATTCGTTAGATGTTACACTACCATTTGACTCATGTCATACTTATAACGTCACATCTTTATTATTAAGAACAAAAATAGTGAAGTTATCAAGCTGTATCTTCTATTTGTAATACATTGCGGAAGCCTCAGTTTTTGGACACAGTAAAACACTTTGAAAGCCCAAGATCAATACTAAGTGATTCTCATCAGCTTCATTCTTGGCCGCGTTTTTAGCATCCCTAGCTTCATTTTTCATCTCACTGTGTTTCTGGTAACATCTTTATATCCACAGCAGATGTCGCATTGGTCTTTGCGAAGTTGGTGTATTTTAATATTTTGGTCTTTGAAAACATCTAAGAAGAAGGTTCTTGAAATAGTCTTCACTGAGTTTTGCCTACACCACTCTTCAAACACGTTATGAATGTGGGAAAGAGACTTAAATGTGGATTCTACATATGTGCAAGAACTATTGCTCCTACAGTAATGGCTTGGAATAGTTGGAATTAATTTTAGCCATTTGAAGTCATTTTTCTTCATCTCTTCATGTGTTTTCTCTTTCGTTCCATCGATTATTGTTATTCGTTTCACTTGTCCCCTATCTGAAATTTCGTCACACTCACTACTCCTACACCATATTTTAAATATATCTGCTTCTAAATTTAGGGTGTTGATGAAAAACAGTCTACACAATTTTACTCTCTACCCATTATATCTTGGTAGGAATATATCGTGACCTTTTTTTTTTCTCTAAACACTTGTGCATTATGATGTACAATGCATAATGACCTTGATGATTTTTCGCAATTCTGGACGATTTTTCCATTTTTGAACTTTTTATATCCCACATAGGATTGGCCCAAAACTCGCTTCTTCTTAGCTTTTAGTCTGTTCTTACTCATTTGAGAAACTGGCTTGTCCGGTGTGCTGAATGAATGCTCTTCTGAAGTACTTGAAGACCTTCCTTTGCACTTCCTATTTTCGTTATTGGTTTCAAAAATCCCTTTTCTTTATTGGAATTTTCTTCTTGTGAAAAATAACTTTCCGCTTCCATGGATTCACTTTCTATCAGGTTTAGTTCTTGAACATCTGAAGTATACATTCCTACTGATACCTCCCCAACTTCTATTTCTCCGTTTCCATTATTTTGTATTGAGTTTAATTCTTGCCTGATCTTTCCATCTTCCTCTATTATTTCCACTACTTCAATTTCGTTTTCTGTAGGACATACTGGCAGCAAAGTGTTATCAGTACTGCTTATCACATATTCGCGCTATTCATTAGTGGGTTGACTTGAAATGCAAGATTCGAATGGTACTATACCAGAAAAGGAACAGTTTACTTTTGCATTAGAATTTTCGTCATACTGAAGCTGTTCACGTTCTACATTAGGAGATGTGACTATGGAAGTTATTTGCTGGTGTTCATTATTCTCAAAAGCGTTAACACCCTTTAAGGCGGCCTCAACAAGCTTTTTACCTCGCGAAAGCATCTGGAAAGAAAATGTCGCATAAGAAGTTGATAGAGTTACTTCAGGAAGTCAATATGATTGTCTTATTCCTTAGTCAGGTGCCCTATAAACGAGGGGCAACCCGTTGATGAAATTAGTGCAGGTACACATTTTTGGTAAATGCGGAAACTACGAAGAAAATACAAAAATAATGGGAAAATACTCAGAAAATAAGAAATTGCAAGCGAAAATACCACAAAAATATAGAAAATACAAATGGTGAAAATCTTTTTATGCCTCTCCTTGATATGTTGAGATTTTTTTAATAGAAATATGTACATTATAGATTTTAAAGCCCTGAACATTCCCCATCCTTCGGTTTTTTCGGGCTACAAATCCATGATTAGCCATCACAGTCTAAAATACCACAATTTTTGAGTACTATTACCGATTCGGTTTGACGATACTTACTTAGCTTATTTTTATTAGTCACTGATGTAAAAAATGTTAAAAAATAGTTTTTAAACTTCTAGATGAACGTTGAACTGAACAAGAAACAAAATTCCAATCTTAAATGAACGGTTCTCGACAACTGATATGCTGGTGGAATCAACTATGTGCCACTGTTCGTCACATAAGCGATTTTGTCGCGTTCAGAGTTACAGCAAACCATTCTATGTGTTCAGCCAATGATGAACCAAGCACATAGAATATTTTACCACGTGCAGTTTTCGCTGGAGGCTACATAGGAGGTTTTTTATCATAAAAATTGGAAATGACGAACTGAACCGACCATACGAGATTTTGCTACAAGTTAGGTACCCTAAATTGCCGTTAGGTGTCAGCAAATCATCGTTTTCATAAAAATATGCACATAGGAGGTTTTACCACAGCAGCGACGTTATGTTAACCTCCAGAAGGTCTATCAAAGCCTCGCACACCTCGGGTACAAAAAAAGATATGGTTGATTTTGATATCTTGAACAGGTAACTCAAGCGTGTGTATGAATCTCCGGTAGCTAAAAAGCGCAAGGTTACGGCTAGTTTTTTCGTTACAGAAATAGCCTTTCGGTAATTCGTATCCATTTTCGAAATTTTGTGACCAATCATTAAAGTTAGATATTCAAAATCCTCAATGGTCATTCTTTCAAAGTTTTTGAAACTACCGTCCGTTCTCAGTTCACCAGTCCGTCTCGGCCTATGTTACTGTGACAACAGGACAAACGCCGCCACGGCTATAATGACATCCTCAACACTTGACATCCTGGGAAGGACCAGAACATAGGCAAGTCATAATCAAGATTGAAAGTGTTTCAAACATGTTCATGAAACATGGAAATAAAACCATGAAATAAAAATTGCAAACTTTTATTTTAAACTACTGTTTGCAACTGCTGTTTGCAATAAAAGTTTGCAACTTTTTGTTTGAAACTTCGGTATAAACGCGGCTTAAAGAAGCCAATATCAACACTTTGAAATCTCATCAAAGTGATCGAGCTAGGTAAAGAGCTCTGATAACCAAAGACCATTACAAACGATCTGCAAAGGTGGCAGTAAAAGAAGCTGCATGGCAGCTCCTTCATCAATCTAATTCAACTCGACCTAGTTATCTAGTCGAAAGGTAAGACCATGATTATCATCAATTTGTGAAAGTTGTCTTACGTAAGGAACGACTACCGTTACCAAAAAACAGATTTTAAATAACGTTCAAACAGAAATAGCCTACCAATTAAAAAATATTCACTGCCTCACCTGTATCAACAATATTCTTGGCGCCTCTGGCTTTTTCCAGTCATTAATTGAGAAAATTACCAGTTATCTTGACGACATCAGCGAAATTCAAAACCAACCGACGCTTCAGAGAAATAATAAAAGACAAAATTACCGGCGATACCGCTAATATATTTCTAGAGTCATCGCAGTCGTTTGGTCATAATTGTCGTCCGACAAGCCATATGCGATGTAACAGCGGGCATAAAGTAATGTCCAATAAGATAGAAAATTAATTAACAAATAAAGCGATTCGATGTTTTATGAAGCCGTAACGTGGCGTGTTTAGTCGTCAGGTAGAGCGCTAATACACGTCACTAGACTGCAATAAAACTAGCGATATATTCTCTCGGCTCTTCTTTATTCTCTTAACTGGCTCGTATTTTAGTATGTTGTCCCATTCTTGTGTAGTTAATGTGTTGGGAGTCGAGGGGAGCCATTTCGCAGATCCATTAAAGTAATTCATTGTCGTTTGGTCGCGAAGATGTGCCGAGTTGTTACTAATAAATACTCATAAATATGCTAATAAGA
The DNA here is from genome assembly GCA_015342125.1 of Leptinotarsa haldemani. NCBI lineage: Eukaryota > Metazoa > Arthropoda > Insecta > Coleoptera > Chrysomelidae > Leptinotarsa > Leptinotarsa haldemani. Next base: position 1,920 of record WOGM01000608.1, on the reverse strand, counting down.
CAAAGCCGTTATTTATACGGGTTCTCCTCTCTCTGTTTGTGAGTAACGGTTTATGAAGTGGAAAAGCCGAGACAATTTATTTTTCCGTTCTATTTGGGTCGTGCTTTCGGAAAAACTGAGCGGCATTTGTCTGACCTCGATATATGCGTTGGTAAAAATAATGCGATAGTATTTGTGCTGCAACCATTTCATTGAACAAAAACCTGTCACTGGATTCACTTTAGATTTTGCCAAATGGACTGAATCCTGGACTATAAGAAGTGTTCCAGAAATCTGGCAGAAGCTACTAGGATTGGCCCATACCAAAGCGTTGATACATTTCCCGTAGAATATCACCAAACTAGTATTTTACCACGGCAGAGACGATTTACATTGTCTTACATGCCTACTTATACAGAGTGTCCCTGAAATTCCTCTTTTTCTGTCGAGAATGTATAAATGAGGTTGAAATATCACCAGTACTTCATATAAATTTTGTTCCTAAAAGCTTTCGTTGCCAAGTTACGGGTTCTCAGAATCACAAAATGAGAAAAGTTTTTCTTTTCAAGTGGATATTCAAAATCAATCAAATTTTGGTGATTGACTGAACTAACGAATTGCTTTGGTGAGCTTTCATGCAGGAGTCCGGACTATCCCCGATAGTCCACACCCCAAGAATATGTCTTCATCGCGTGATGTGTGCAGAGGTTCCTGACACAAGGTGCAGGACCTGTCACGAGGCGTCCGAGACCCTAATGCACTTGCTATCAGCATATACAGCATATGCAGTTTCGGCCTATATCCAGCCTCATAACGCGGCCCTAAGAGTGCTTTATTACCATATACGACACTCTTGCGGTATTGATGAGACACCGGTGTTGCCCTACACTCCGGAGGATATTGAATCCGTTGTGGGGAACGAGAAGTGTCGAATTCATTGAAACAATTTTCCCCACCCTCAGGCTCATACAAGCTAATGAGCTTGATGTAGGACTACATCAAGCTCATACCAGACCAAGACCACCAGACCAAGACGATATTTGTCATGGAGTTTTCAACTCCTGACGAGATTTTCTCTTCGAAATCCACACGGTCATAATGGCTGTTATGATTATTGGAGCCTTTGGCAGAAATAGAAATCTTAGCCGGACAGATGCAGAAGGCTGTCATTCTTGGCTCATTGCGCTTGCTCAGTGCACATGATTCTCAACCCCATTGATCACTCACTTCACGGTGTGGGGAGTGGTCGTTCGTTGATAATGCTGGCGCGCCCTCCCGAATGTATCGGGGCTTTGGGGGATGATAGGGCCGCACCAGCGCATACTACGGTGAAAAATATAATGATACGTCTTTATTAACATCTTTATAACGTTATTGCATGTTTTGGTATTTCCTCATTGACGGTGCTTATTTCAGTTATTATACGTGTTAGACCTGTTGTATGAGCGGTCGAAATGGCCGAGATTTGAATGTCTCATTTAATAAAAATAGGTAATTTTTCCATGATTTTACTTCATTTATTTTTGTTGACTACATATAATAAATAGCCGCAGTTAATTAACCTTTGAAATTACTACCTTTTATGCAGAAATATTTTGTCATCTATTTCAGATGCTACAAACAAAATATAATTCAACAAAGATTTGTGTGAGCTGTTTCTTGCTTGAACTATTTCTTTTCATCAATTTGATAACGAAGTATGTCGAAAATTCCTCAACGAATATTGCACTAATCAGATAATTCCTGAAGAATCCACAGTTCGAAAAAACTACCTGCCAACTATCTACAAAAAAATACTAAGTGAAATGTGCGCCGATCTCAATCAATCAGTCAATCAATTCATTTGCTTATTATCAATATAACAGAATTAGCATCGTCAAGGTAGATAAATATAATACAAAACATACACATTAATACATACACAATAAAAAGGCAAAGCTT
>WOGM01000607.1:1753-11965 GCA_015342125.1 Leptinotarsa haldemani | reverse complement strand
AAGACTTTTCAAACAAGCTATCACTCGATACCCCTTGTCATTTAAAATTTTCAAGGAAATGATCCTGGGGTGCAGAGGGTGAAAGGGGGTGAAGTAGTTATTGGTTAAAAAGTTGTCCCCTTTGATGTATCTTCTGACGTGTCTCGGCGTTTTTTCTTTCAATCAGTAGTTTTCGATAAATCCGTGGTGGGAAGTTTTCAAATGAACACCCTGTATAAGAAATGCTTCTTTTTCATTCATAGTTCACAACTTTTCAGTAACGCTCAATTCAGAAGTTTCATAAAGGTAGTGGAAAATTTCTAACTGTCCCCGAATTCTGAATATCCTATTATTAGCGAAAATACGATTGATGTCAATATAAATTATTCAACTAATAAGTTATGTTGTAGTTTCAACTCATCACCCCGTCTCCATATCCGTTAGTAACGCCATGTCAACTGTCCGCACAAACGGTAAAATCGAACCTCATTTGAAGTAATTCCACTATTCCGAACCAATTAAAACTAACAGGCAATTAAATCGTTGATGAAATCGATAAGTTCCTAAAGTCGTGATGTGTGAAGCTAGTGACTGAAGCAAAATCCCAGCGGTTTCAATCTCAAAATATCACAACTGAAATACTCGTGACATAAATTTAGAGTGCTATATAACTTATATTATACATAGAGAAACAATATATGTTTTTTTATTTTTCATTAGGTTTCTGGTCCTCTGAATGACAATCTGGCCTAAGAAGGATTTCGAAATATTTCAACAAAAAAAAATGTGTCAGATACCCGTATAGTTTATTTGAACAAATTCAGTATTCATTGGGATGCTTTGAGGTAGTTTCTCGTTAACCAACTAACATGAACGACAACTCTCTGAAGTGTTCAGGAGACTTGTGTGAGCAAGGAATCAACAAGTTCTTGCATTTTATTGTGCGATTCCTAGCGCATTAGTTGTTATTTCATTTTGTCTCAAAGTTGAAATATTGGGATAATCATAATATCGTTTTCATAAATACTCAATTGTCAAATAACGTGACTCCAAACCCCGTGATCCAAACTTCATAACTTCAACTATCTTTTGGTTATGGGTTTATTGGGTTTGGAGTTCAAAAGTTTGGATATATCGTATTTGAAGTTTGAGGAGATGAAAATTATTGGATTAACCGGCTACCATTGAATGAAAAATGCAGAATAAGTTTTGAATTTATGGTGAGACAGTAGCCGGTAAATGGTTCGTTCTACACATTCAATCAATCGCTATGTGGAACTATGGTTTGAGCCCTACGACTGGACGATGCACCGAGTATTATCAAGCCTATGTCAGGGACCGCACTTAAAAAATGAGACGTCGTTAATCTCTAGCTCGTATAAGTTTCTACTCCTGAGAGCTATCGTTCATAGGAGTGTGACAGCTGGTTAACAGAAAAACATGTTTCAACAGATTTTTCGCCAGTTTTGAAAGAGGTAAACTGTACATTTTATACTACTGAAAAAGTTGCAACGCTTTGGTTCTGGATTCATCTAGTTGTCTGCTTAGAAAGATCTAAAGAGAGAGAAAGAGAGATAGAATGAAACCAACTTTTCAATCCACGTTAATATCAAAGTTTGGCTTTTTATGGGACCGCCGTTCAGTATTCGTGATCTGAGTTTGTTGTGGTCGATTCCATAGATGGCATCACTCTGGGCTGTTCTTGTTACGTAAAGGAGACTTTTATTGTTATATCCATAATTTTGAACTAATAACACAGACTTGGTCTATTTCAGATCGAAACAGCGCTACCTGGTGTTGAATCATGGATATGACGCTTTTCTAAAATATTTTAATAAAAAAATCAATTTGCTAATTATAATAATCTCAATTGTAGCAAAAAATGTAAATTTTTCCAGTTCTCCGTTATAATATCCTAAGATATTTATACATATCAATCAAGTAAACCTCTGCTACGCCACTGAACTACCTGAGACGGTTTTTCGCTGCCATAGCAGGTTTTTACTGCAGTGCTTACCATGAAAAATGAAATACCGATTTTTATTGAAACTTCGACACCTTGCGAAATAAGATATATGTTTATGTTTTTTAATGAAATAGGATAACTGGTAAGTTATTAGTTATGTGTTACACACTGTATATTACCATTAACATTTTGTTTAGCCTGATACAAGATGATTATTTTAATCAGTCGCTTTGGAAACGTCTACTGATATTCATCTTATTTTCAATACATTGTATGGTCCAGTGATTATGGACGTTGAGATTATAATCGAAGACCTGGTTAAAAAAGACAAACACATGATAATAGTTTTCCAGTTATTCATAATCATTTGATGATTTCCTTTTTTTACGGAAACCCTTGTCTAGTGTAATTGACAAGTTATGTAGATAATATAATTTCGCAATATAGATAAGATACGAAAATTTGAAGATCCTGTTTCTCATTGATAATATGACTACTGAACTGTTGTTATCTGCTATGTATATTGAGTTCGTAATGTGTATCAGAATGAAGGTATTAATTTTACTTGCGAATTAAACCAACACAGTAGCTGTGAATAATATTGTTTACGTAGGATGACGAGGGTGCTTTTCAAAACGAAATAATTGGTAACTGGTGATATTTACGACTAAATGGTTATTTGATTCATGGTAATAATATGTAAACGAGGATTGAATATGGTTGATATGGATTGATTTTGATGAACATCAACGGAAATTATATCATGACGTAAACACATGGGTTTTATTCTGAAAAAGTAGGTGTTTCAAAATGTTAACGCAATGAAAATGAGAAAGATGATAAAACAACACAAAAAACATAATAAGAGTCAATCGGTCGATAGCCGGTCGGTTCGACGTCGGTGCTTTGTTCACTGACTCAATCGATCGCCGTATTAGTCGGTGGTTCAAGCTGCAGGCTGAACGATCAATTTTAACTTGCTATCGTCCAACCCGTGTTAGGAATCACACATCAAAAGGTAAGACCTTTAGCGCTCGCATAAGTTTAGACCTCTGAGGTTCGTCGTTCGTATATATACCAATTACCAAAAATATAATATAAGCAGTGATCATATGTCTTCGTGCATTTCAAATTTCTACAGGACCAATATTTTTTTTTTCAGTTGAGATGGTATAGAAAACTAGCATCTGGAAGAGGAATCAAAGAGTGTGAAAACGACCAGACTAGTTCGTTTCGGTATCAGAATCGTGGTTGGAAATGCTGCTAGCACCACTTACAGTCTTTTAAAATATAATGTGTTTTAAAATATGTTTTTCCGTTAACCAGCTGTCGCACTCGTACGAACGACAACCCTCAAAAGACGAAACTTGTGCGAGCTAAGGAGGTTTTACCTTTCACTTTCCCAGAGTTCAAACTTCATGATTTCGCTGCTTGTTGATTTGTTCATATTTTTGAAACTTTTGGAAAACATGCAGCATCATGGAATTTCTGATTATGTATTGGTCGAATGGGTAACTGTAATGTTACTAAAATCTGCTGCATACCAGCTTTCGTATTAATTTTGGTTTTCAACCCTCTAATCGCGAAATATATTTCGAAAGTATACTTAGTCATGTTTATGTACGTTCCTCTACATATTTCGAATTTTTTTTTTCACGATCACTTGTGAGTCGAAAAGTTTTTCCGTTTTAATTGGCTCGCTTTGCCTTCGCCTCTGTTAGAATATGTACAGGAATTGATTCAAGATAATATGTTTTCAATTCTATTGTTGGCTTTGGTTCTCATTGCCCCTGTTATTCCTTAACAAGCATCTATGCATCTTATCTAGTTGTTAGGAGTAATTGAATAGAACTGGCCGATACTTGATGAAAATCCATATTAAAAAACTAATCAATAAAGTTTATTGTATGATTTTCACTATAAAGGTTTTACTAAAACCGTGACACGTGTTTCGCTATACGATAGCTTTTTCAAGCTTGTGATGAAATATATCCCTGTAAATATATTAATTTGATAAAGCAGTAAGTAATACTTTAAATTAAGCAATGGAGAATTATTGGTGATTATTTTTAATTAATATGTTTTAGATTGTTTCAGAGACTGGTATTGATTCAAATATTTTTTAATATTTTGTGAAATATTAATCTAGTCACTCTAAAATATCAATGAGTTACTCATTTAACCAGCACTTGCAGATCTTTTTTGAATAAAGTCCTATATCTTTGAAAACCAGGCTCTCACTTTGTGAAAACAACCTTTCAGAATACTGAAAATGTTGGACATGATAACTTTATATCTTCATTTCTATATCAACCGCTTCCATATGTTCACGAATCAACCCAAAAATTAATTATTATGTTAAGAGGCCATCTTACCAATATATATAAATTATACAGTAAGCTCAAAACTCCAATGAATTGAATGAACAAAAATGTAGTATACACAATTGTTTGTATGGATTGTTCTGAAACATATATGGGGCAAACAACTAGATCTCTTAGGAGTCGTATTATTTCGCACAAAAGACAGAAGACAGAAGACGATGGTATAAGGTCTGCATGGTATTCGACTTTGGCTCAGTTTCTGAGTTCATTAACATTGAAAAATAATAACAGATAAAGAGTAGATGAACTAATTGTAATTTCACTATCCACGACATGTATGTGATAACATACATTTCATTTGGTTGGAAAACGAGTTATAAATTTTTGTCTCCAAAATCCCTTACTATCAAATATGAAGAATGTAGAATCTTCAGATGGAGACATACTATAAAATGAGGAAATATATTGTTTTCAATTGAGAACTTGTTTAGCCATATACCAAAAAGTGTGATAAAATAGTTATTTGAGACATTTACCGCTGTTTATATAGCTCTCATACCAAACAACGCTATTCTCAAGCTCTCTAACTTGGATTCAGAGATCCAGTGTCATATACAATCTCAAGCAGTATCTTGGGTGTAAATTCATATTCAATCACCGTTCTTTAAAGTATATAGAGCTGCACTAGACTCTTCTGCATGTTGAAACGAGTTTCAATGTATTGTTCAGTTTGACCAATATAATTTCGTAGCCCTCATTTCACAAATCCCCAAACTTCCCAGTTTCAATTATCTTGTTTTTTGATGCTCAACGTCGTTGAAGTACATGAACTATTATGAAAGTTGCTTTATATTTAATTTACTATTTTAGTTTCCATAAACTCTAGAAATATTATCATTCGCGAATAAAATAGCTAAACATTTTGTTAATGTTATGAATCATGAATGAATTAAATAAGCGGAAATACTATTGATAATGAGCCCTGTAAACTACTCGAATTCTTTATATGCCTGATTTTGTGAAGTAATCATTTGATTTCGGTTTTCTTCAACAATAGGTTATTTTTTTTACTAGTTGAGTAGTATGAAAATATGTTTCGTTTCAGAATAATTTCACGAAATATTTTCAGTTCATCTAAGTACCTAATACTGTACATTTATAAAAAATTGTAAAACAATTTCAAATAAACATACCTACGTATTGAACTACTGCATATTTAACTTCTGTTATTTGTTTTTCAATATGAAATAACTTCTATTATTGTTTCTTAAGAATACATAAAACTTTTTAATTTGCAAGATCTAGTTATTTATTGGTGATCATAGCACAGATTTTTTAATTCTTCTTAGACTTTTTATATCAAATATAAATTAATTGTTATCATCTTAAACAGAAAATTGATCGTACTTCTTATTCAAATTGAATACGTGCAATAAATGAGATTTTTACTCGATTTTTATCTATTAAACAAATTTTAAGAAATCTGGTCCATAAATAGGAATAAAAAGGTAGTTTATTATATACTTTTTATATTTTTCTGCAACAATACACTTTTTGTGTTTCTACTTATTCATAATCAGATGGAAATCATGAAAATTCGAATACATTAATTCAGGTTAACGTTGAAGAAAAAAAACTGTGTCATAAATACTGGACAAATAGTAGAATCTTTTGTCATTATTTCAATTCATTAAAAGTCTCGGCACCAGCTGAGTATCTTCTATTCTTTTTCAGGTATTTAATAAAAATAATCAATGGAAACAAAAAATATCAGTCCTCCCTAAAGACCAAATAAAACCACAGAATTCCATTAAGCATGAATAAAACAGCGATAGCGCTAAAATATTCCTTTTCAATCCCTTCACAAAAAACTTAATTACAAGTCTATAGCACGAAAAACAAGGCACGTATCAATTACCGTCTAGCGAAGTATCAATTACTTTGATTAATGGTTTTATAATAACATTTCCAGCAGTAACCTTTACCTAGTGATTTGTCTTCAACAAATGGCCAATGTCATTCGCTTTATAAATTAAACAGTCGCATTAATAAGTCAGTAAGTACTTACTTTGGCCCAGGTGCACCCTTTTCATCCAGGGGTAGATCTGGGGAGGATTCGACGAAGACCCGCTTTTGGAGTTGTTGTTAGCCCCGGGTTTCTCGTTGCTGGATGTGGAGCTGGTGCTTGAGGCTGGAGAAGACAAGTTCTGTGAAGCTGTCGAGCCTGAGACTTGTTTTCCAGGGGGTGAAGTACTCACAGACAAGGGAGAAGTTAGTGCGGAGCTCTTAGACGTAATCGTCGCGTTGGCATTATTGCTCGCTTGGGCACTGGGTAGCGGGGGAGTAGCCCTAGTAGGAGGACCATTAGTGCTCAGGTCTTGTGGAGAGGCTACTCCAGTAGACGAGGTTGAATCAGCATACTTGCAACTCGCTGCGGCATTGAGCATTCCGGGGCTTTGACCACCTGGGCTAGCGTGGTGCATGTGAGAGGGATTGGTAGCAATGCGCTGAGGCTGGAGCTGGGTGTAGTCCCCCATGGGCTGCAAACTATGCCCAGGAGCAGGTGCTGCATAAGGATGTGGAGGGTACTGAGGGCCTACTTGGGGCGGCGAGTAGCAAGTTGGTGGATAACCAGAGGCAGCAGCGTTGGGGTTGTAGTAATCTCCTCCAGGGCTTGCAGCCTGGTGAGGCTGGTCGCCCCCTGGCCGCCCTTGCTGCCCATAGCACTGTGCCAAGGAGTTTACGAACTGGTACGAACTCATTTCAGTTTTGGTAATCAGAAAACGTTCAACAATAAATTACATAGCGCGGTTCCGCGGTCAGAGCTAGAGTCATAAATATCTCTGGGCACTTTATAGACCAATAAACACAACACTAAACGCTGACGCGTGCCTGAAGAAATAAAACTGTCATCAGAAGTTTACGATCCCGACTCAGGTACCATAAAATAACATCGCGACTGACTAAACGGGTTTGTCCGGTGGACCGTTTCACGTGGGGACTTGTATGATAGTGAATGACATTCGCGTCAAAACGTAGCGACGCCGCAACTGGCCAATACCACACGTTGATTGGGTTTAGTATACGAGATGCGATACTGACAAACGTTACGCGCGGGGCGTAGGAGAGATGCAGACGAAGACGGAGCGCTGTCTACTGCGAGTCAGAGCGAGGAAGGCGCTGTAGAGGGGGTATGCCGATGTCGGCAGAACACACGGCGTGTTAGATGTTTGCCGGCGCAGGTTTGGGGTGGAGTTTCGGAGGGGAAAGGGGCGTGACTCACAAATTCAAATTGATAATTTGTGAATTGTTTAAGATTTGATGCTCAGCTGAGCGGTGTGTTTCTACTGAATTCCGGTAGCTGGACTTAATGAATCACCGCGAGCATGAGCGATCGAGGATCAGAAGGGTTGGTTATGATGAGCTGGTTGCGAGGAAATGTGTGGTGATTGTGGCGGTTCCGGGTTTTCGATGAGAGTGAATGCATTTTGAGAAATGGCAACAAGTCTGGGTTTTTCCGTTAGATGAGGAAAAATATGTATTGATGAATGTCTGCTGGTGTGAACTTCCGTATGTAACTACAGGTTGTAACCATCATTGGGATACTGTTAATAGTGACAGAAGACGAAAGCAAGATGTGGAAGGACTTAATTTCAGAGATTCGGAGAAAATTCAGATTATCTGATAGGTATGTTTGCTCGAAAATTATCAGAGAAATAGGGAAAGAGAAATAAAGGAATAGCTAGAATATATAAAAATTCTGCAGCGGATCATACTGGCGTTGACCTTGCTCATAGCTTAGGTACTATGATAATAAGCATTTTTTTACGAAAAATCATTATTTTTCTGGAGTGATTAACTTTTTGGAAAGAAAAACCTTATAAAATTATTGAGAAAGTAATCGTTAGATTTCTTGAATATTATGAAGAAGTATGGAATGCAATTTTTTTTCGGAATCGATTATTTTTAAATAGAAATACAGAATATATACAAACTCAAGATATCTTTCATTAACTTCAAACCAATTCTTAAATTGAGAATGGATTTGGATTGGTTGGCGAAAGTGAAAATTTCATTTCAATTTTTCATACTCCATGGAAGGACTAAAAATTATTTTCTTTAAATTCAAATTTAAGATTTCTAAAAAATCTATAATATATTTAATATATTACCAAACATGTTTCTCACTGTCAACTTCTGGAATCCTCAACAAAAAAGTCTTCCAAAGGATATTATTGAACGTATTTTTTTTCCTTCGGAAAAATATCAATCAGTAGAACCTCGAAGGATCATGCATATTTTTTTTGTTCTATTTAGATTTCTCGAATATTATGAAGAAATATGGAATGCAATTGTTTTCGGAATCGATATTTTTTAAATGAAAACTGAAATGATATATAACTCAAGATATCTTCCATTGACTTCAAATCAATTCGAAAATTGAGAATGGGAATGGAAGGACTATAGAAATTATTCGCTTTGAATCCAAATTTAAAATTTCTGAAAAATCTTTAATATATTTAATATTATACCAAACATGTTTCTTACTGCCAACTTCTGGATTCATCAACAAGAAAGTCTTTCTAAGAATATTATTGAACATATTTCTTTCCTTCGGAAAAATATCAATCAGTACAAAGAAAAATATTGGCCCTTGGTCAATTCGCTAAATGCCTTCAAAGCAATTCCAATTTCACATTCAGTTGTAGGAATATTATTTTCATCACACTGTTTTTAATGTCTATAGTTATTTTACAAAAGAAGAGTTGAAAGAATTAACACATAAATTTTTTTTATTGGAAAATAAAGTTCTGTAAATTCACTACACGATTTATTCCAACCCTATTCAGAACAAAGGACAAAGCATTTTTGAATTTGTATTAAACTTCCACTGGACGTTTGTATTGTATTATTACATTAAAAAGTATGTATAAATTGAAAAGGTATATATTGTAGGAAAGATTAATTTTTGGGAAAGTTTTTGGCCTTCTACTTTTTCAACTTGATAAAAAAATGTGTGAATCTTCCAAAGGAAGGAAGGATGCAATATATTTCAAAGAATGAATCCAATACAAAGATGTATAGATCATAAAAAGCCTCCATTTTTGGCATCAAGATGGAGAAGTAGAAGGCCAAAAATTTTCTTTCACAAAAAATGTATTTTTCTAAAGCAAATTTGGTAAAAACTGATTTCAGTTTCAAGACACTAATGCATGTAAATTTACTACACAAGTCAGTTCAACTTTGTCCGAAAAAATTACAAAGAATTTGGTGAAATTACAAAAATTTTAGGGTTATTTATTGATGATTGTGAAATTATGACTCAGTTTAGCTGGTAGAATTCCAAATATATTTTCGTAAATTACTCAAATCGTATTTAAGATTGTATTAGCAACACACAGATTTTCAATTTAATTGCCCAGTGCAGATATATTCCAACAAAATTTACGTCCTGCTCCATTGCAACCTCGAAAAAATTTAATCGGTCTGAATAAAATTATAGTGAAAACTAAAAATCTAACTTTGAAAAATTGCGAAATGATACCTTTACATAGGTACGTGATGTAAAATTATTTATAGGTATAGAGAACTATTCAGGGCGGAACTCTATTGATGTAGGTTTATTTTTCAGATTGTGAAAGGTTGTACACCCCAAAAACAATGAGAAACTTCGACTTCTCCACAAAAAAGTTTTTCAATCAGCATAACAAGAATCAGCTTTGAAACCAGTTATGTTTTCTTTTCGCAAAAATGTATGAAAATGTATTTTCCAATAAATAAATCCCCACTTCTTATCCAACAAGGATTATTGAAGGAACCGAATCTCTTTTGTGACAATGTGTATTTTCTTAATGAGTTTTGAAATACGGAAAACTGAAAATTTTCAAATTTTAGGGGCCTTCTCTGATAGGTGTAGTTTTACCTGCTACATATTTCAACTAT
>WOGM01000606.1:0-11484 GCA_015342125.1 Leptinotarsa haldemani | reverse complement strand
AAAGTAGTGACTCATATTGGATTTGTATTGCTGGAGATCAACTACATTTGGAAATACATTTTCAGGAAGACTTTTCCACATAAACGCCGTTCTCCAAATGAAAGAGTTTCCAAACAGTGAACTTCGAGATGTACTCAGTTGAACATCAAAACGATGATCAAACACAGTCCGTTGCGTATTACTTATAAGTACCGCTCTTAGTAGAATCAAATGTGCCAAGTCACTTGAAAACTTCCCTTGAAAGTGTCTATAGAAGAAAGATAAATCACCAACCTTTCTTCGATGTTCCAGACTATCTAGGTTGCAAGTGGTGTTCGCATTTCTAATCAGGCGGATGGCTCTTTTTTGGATGGAATCCAGCAGCTTCGTGGTATATTTGGGTGGGCAGAGCTCAATACATGAGAACAATACTCCAAAGAAGTTCTGTTCTGAGCTTATTAAAGCATCAAAAGTTGTTGGGGTGTGTACAGTTTTCTGGTACGGAATAGTGTTTCAAGCTTTTGGGAAGCAGTCGTTGCAATTTCAGTGACATGATTGTGCCAAGACATATTGGTGTCCATTTTCAACATATTTCAACAAGACATTTTTCTTGCCTTTCTGTTATTATAAATCTTCCTTGGCACAATATCAGTTCATAACTATTCAAAATACATTCAGAATATCTTAAGCGACAAATATAAAATACTTAGGAGTTTTAATAGATTCTCATTTGAGATGGAACTTCCATATAAATTATTTAGGGAAAAAATTAAGAACTATTCTTTATAAGTTCCGTCAACTTAACAACAGATTGGAACTGAGACAAAAAAATAGTTTATTATAGTCTTGTACAAAGTCATTTGACATACTGCCTAATAGGATGGGGAGGAGTATCCAAAACTTACCTGTGTCCGTTAAACGTAATACAGAGAAAATTCTTAAAACTAATGTTGAACAGGTCTCTTCGCTATAGTAGTGACAAGTTGTATGAGGAATCTGGGATGTTCGACCTAAGACAATTATTTTATAAGACACTTGTGCTAAATCAATTCAAGGAAAAGAGAAAACTAAGTCTGCCGAGCCATGAGTATATCACACGCCACAAAAATAAATATATCATACCATATGCATCCAAGAATGTAGGTCAGAGGTCCTATAATTTTCTGGGACCAACTGTATTCAACTCCCTACCAGATAGCATACATTCCCTAGAATCATTTTCACATCTAAAAAAAGCGGTCGATAAGTTAATTAGAAGCCAACCTCGTGAAAAAATTGGTCAAATATTTGAAGATGCCATTTGAAATGTTCTATTTGAAATAATAATAAAAAAAATGTACTCGCCGTTACGCTCCATACTATTTCATTAATCTTAATGTTTATTTTTCATTGCCAAATTTTCATAAATCGTAAGACAATTTCCAACTTGTAAGTAATTTTATTTATACCTCCCATGGGATCTATTTCATCCTTACACGTCTCCAATTGTTTTGTAATCCGAGTGATTTTCTTATACATGTGATTCATTTTATATAGAAAAGTCTCCGATGTTCTTATGATTGTTATAATGGTTATTTTAATCTATTTTATTTATACCACATATGATTAATTTTATATCTACTCACACGTCTACAAAGTTTTTGAATGTGCTGTATATATTTATTTCACCCTTTTGTTAACCTTATACTCATTATTAATTTTAGTATCTTGAGTTATAAAGATTTATTTACACCACGTACAAGCAACACCTGTTGCTTCTCTGGGTTTCCCAATGTTTATTTGCAAAATGTATAGCCTTGTTATGCTTGCTGTTTTTCTTTTGTGTAAAATAAACGATGATGATGATGATGTGGTCAAATGTGATTGCTGTGATTGTCTAGAACTACCAACACAGGTGATTCTTGGGTAGGCTTAGCGAATGCAGCAAAATGTTCGAGCCAAGTGACAAATAGATCTTCGTTAATCCAGCCATTTTTAGAGTTGGTGTATATTACTGCACCAACTGGTCCATCTTTTTTAATAAAGGCGTCATTCTCCGTCTGGCAAAAATAAACATAGGCGGTATAAAGTTACTAGCTGCACTCATAGCACACATAACCGTAATGTTGCTTCCTCGTTCACCGCTTGTAACTGATCCTACTCGTCTTTGTCCTTTTTCGGCGAGCACCTTTCCTGGGTCTGATGCCGTGGTGATACCAGTTTCATCACAATTGTATATATTGTTGGAAATAAATTTATATTTTTCCATTAAGTCGCCGAGTTTATCATAAAAATGTTACTTCTTTTTTGCTAAAAGCAGAAATTCTATTCAAGCTTGTTGCTTCAGCTTTGCGTACGGTAACTGAAGGATTGCGTCTCATAAAAGCGTGTACCCAATTCAATCCTGCTGTTTTGATTGAAATTGTTTTTGATATTGTTGAGCTCAGCATATTTATAAACAAGTTTACGCAAATCTGTGACTGTGACGCCATAGTATAGCGAACCCAACAGCTTAACTTGTTCTGCAATTTCATTTTCTTGTTGTTGGATAAAAATGGGCTTGCGTCCTAGCTTTGGGTTGCTCAAGTTGTTATTTTTTAGTCGATCTCTCAAAGTAGTAAATGTTATGTTAAATTGTTTTGCCGCTTTTCTTTTGGACGAACCGCCTTCAATCGCAGGTCTGCTTCGGTCCAAGCTGCTTTAGCGGAGGTTCTTTGACGATTTCTTGGCATATCTGCAACAGTAAAAAATTAAGTTACCAAGGGGTAATGGCGCTCAGGTGAGCGGTATAACCCCAAACGGTGGTTTTGTAATAAATTTAAAATTTGAAAAATAATTTACACTTTTGTTGACAATATATTTACATTAATACAAAATAGAATAGTTTTATGGACAGAAAAGTGAAATTAATAATTAAATAAACATTTGAATCTTGGACTTACCGACAAAAACAAATAACCAAAAATTACATCGACGCAGCTGCAAACAAAGAAACGCGTTTTACTGTCGGACGACGCGAGCTCACTGGCAGTTTGAATCGTTCCCAATTTGAGGCGCTTCCTCCGCGCCCCTCACTTGTCACTCGTGTTGCTACGTGCCGTTTTGACAGAGATACAGATGTGCGCGCCATTACCCATTGCTCGCCATCACCCCTGCTTCCCCTACATTGTTATATATACTTCAATAAAATGCTCATGTACTAATCCCACTTTAATTAACTTAGTAGCTTCTTAATTCGATAATGATATTTCAATGTCTTCAATAATCGATGCGGTACAATAAAAATCAGACATAAATCTATTGACAGTCACCAAATTACCTCCTCAAGAGGAGTAAATTTTGACAGATACATTGATATATATACTTTAATAAAATGCTCATGTACTAATCCCACTTCAATTAACTCGGTAGCTTCTCAATTCGACAATGATTTTTCAATGTCTTCAATAATTCAATAATAACCAGAAATAAATCTACTGGCAGTCACCAAATTACCATTTAGACCTGCGAATATTCTCAAGAGGAGGAAATTTTGACAGATACATTTTTATGTATACATACTTTAATAAAATGCTCATGTACTATTCCCACTTTAATTAACTCGGTAGCTTCTCAATTCGACAATGATTTTTCAATGTCTTCAATAATCGATGCGGTACAATAATAACCAGACATAAATCTACTGACAGTCACCAAATTACCATTTAGACCTGCAAAAAAGTGTTTGGCAATTGTCCAAACTGAAGTACCCAAAACTGAAATACCCTTTGTTTTCATTTACTATGACTTAAAGGCTCGTTGTTGCTTATCCGAATTTTTGTTGCAAATTGCAAATCGCCGATTAATCTTTACGAATTAACTATCGACGGCACTAAACTTGCTTTTCAAAAATACTTTTATTGTTACAATAATCAAAAATTGAAGTATGAAATCTTACTGACTCGAGATGCGAAACTTTGAAGATGTCTGCTACAGTACTGTCAGCATCTGAAACAGGGTGGTGGTAGGTACTGCTTGATCAGCGATATATTGTTCTAGGTCTGTACATGATATACGAACATAGTTATATTTTTTAATATTTGGATGTGGTAGTCTCCATGTATTCTATCATTTCTAAAGTTGTCATCAGCAAAAACTACTTTTACTTTGCGTGAAAACTTTCAGTAATTTGAACATCCAAATTAATTATTCCAGTCATCCATATTTTAATCCAACTACTTAAATGAAAGTTGCTGGACATGTAATTCATTCGTTCTAAATTGAAAGAAAAATAAGGGGTTCTATAGACACCCTACAGTTTGTTTTTCGAAAGAGAGGATATTGGCAAATCAAGATTTACAGATGATGTGGTGCTGCAGGTTTTTTCGGGTTTTCCTGCAGCTGAAAAAGCATATGCGCCACTGGAATCAATGCCGGAGCGGCAATTAATTTATGTTTCATAATTTCATGATTTGTATTATTTTTTGAAAATGTATGTATGTAGGTACTGTAAAATTTTTCGTTATTGCATATTTTCGACAATTTTCCCTGTATAAGAGAGGGGTATAATTTTAGAAGAAATCAATTCTTAGGAAAGAGGGGTTTTTGTTCTCTACTTCTCAATCTTCAAACAAAAAATGTAGGAATCTTCCAGATAAAGGAAGAGGGCAATTATTTTCAAAATAAAGTCTTCACATTTGTTCTAAATCCATGATTCATCCCATTCGCATTAGAGTTAAAATATTCAATGTTTTTGTTATACTTGCATTTCCAAAGATTCTGTGAAATTTGGTGCAATTTTGCAAATTATGCACCTATTCTAATCACAAAACATCAGCGACTTACGACTTGGTACTTTTTGGGGTAAACGCCTAAAGAAATAGAAAAGAAGAGTAAGTGTTACATAACCTCCTCCCTTGTTTTTGTTTTAAAAAAGGGAAAACATGAGTTTATAAGGATGTCCAGAGACCCGATTCTAAAATCTCGAAAGCTGTTAGTCGTATGCGAAAATTAACGTTTGTCGAATGAAAATGATGATTTGGTATCCTCAGATGTCGAAATAGAGAATTTTCAGTAGACAAAACATCGAATGGGTTTTTCTCATTCGAAATAATAGTCACCCGGCGAATTTGCAAAATATTAAAGTTGATGTGGTTGTGTTGTTGAGCGAATATTTGGAAGATGTCTTAGAGCATGTGAGAGAAGTGCACTCTTACAGAAATGCACTAAATATGATAACAGATATAGAGTTTGTTAAGTTATTTCGATTACCAAAGAATTTAGTACAAGAATTACTACATATTCTTGCTCCATGTTTCCAACAGACCAAGAGTAGGACTAAGGAGTAGTGCTGCCAACCTCGAAGATCTGCAGGACCGTACTTGCCGAGAGAAATTACCGTATTTTGAATCAAATTATCGTACACATAGAAACTCCATATATTAGCGACTTTAAATAAGTAGTAATTTCGAACTAAAATATTTTTAAAATGAAATAAAAACAAGTAGTCATTTATTTATTGTAAATAAAAAAAAGAGCATCGATAATATAGCAAAAAAATACATATGAGTACATAATAACATGATAATTAAGAAAAAAATATATTATAAAAAAATATTCGAAGTATGTAATTGTCTAGTCGTATATTGAAAATCCATCTTCAGTTACATGAAGCTCTTCTGTTTTTTTGGGGTACATATTGGTTTTTGTCATACGTGAGACTATATCTTTGGTTGGGAAAAAGTCTATGCAACTTCCTCCTTCCTTTATGCATTGGCTTGTAAGAAGGCAACCATTCAGCGTACTGACAATTAACGAATTCCTGGTTTTCGTTTTAATTAAATTAACTTTGCTAAACTGTCTTTCGCATGCTGCGTTAGAATGAGGAAACGATAATATATATAATACAAAACGCGACAGATTTATAAAAGTTGAAGTGCCTGCCTCATCTTTATATTTAAACAGTTTTCCCCAAAAAATGTCGATTTCGTCGTTCAAAACAGTGTATCCTTGAAGAAAGTTGTAGATTGGAAGTAGCCTCCATTCATCATCTATTAGTTGTGCAGTATCGGGTTTGAAAAGTCGAGGCATTAGTTTAATATCTCCACCAAAGATGGATAATTTTCTCGAATCTGATCGGAAATGGCATTTTCTGGAGAAAAAATATGTAACTTTGACAATATAGGATTATCAAAGTCATACCTTTTTTTTCTTCAGTGCAAAGCACGCTGTAAAATTGTTGACAGCGGCTGTAAAGTGCTGCAATAAATCAGGTCTCTGAGAAATTTCAGGAGTTTATTATTTCATTAAAAATCTCTACTTCGAGATACATTTGATTTGTTGGTAAAAAGAAAGTTTGGTTTGCCGGATCAATTACTGATAGTCTGGTCGTATTTACATATTGTATCTGCATGTAACAAAGTAGAAATTCCCTATAAAAAATTGTAAAAACTGTATCTATTTTAGAAATTACTACTTTTTCTGATTGAAAATATTGGTTTAAAGTAGTAACTTTTGGCAAAACCTGTTTTTGAAAACAAAAAATACAATTTTGTAAATGGAGCATGTAGTGCTTGGTTTACCTGCTCAATTGCCAGTAGACGTTCGTCCAACAATTTTGATGCAAAGAAAAGTTGTCAAGCTGACCACTGTTCCAATATTTTTTTCACTACTGCAACAACTGAAAGCCATCTGGTTTGTGACGGATGTAATATTTTATGAACATTTACTTCTACAAACATTTGGAGTTGTTTAAATTCGAATTGGCTTTTGCTGCTGGACTTAAAAAATGTGTAGATATTTCTTGTAAGATCCTCGAGTGATTTTGGTAAACTTTTGCAAGCTTGGCTGCTTCATAAATGAAGTTAATGGCACACGCATTTTAAAATAAATATACCTGGACATAGTTCTTTAAACCTTGATGCAACAGAATTGTTTTGGCCCATCCTCACATTACAGCCATCCGATCTGAATCCAATTATATTATCTGGCGGTATTTCCTGTTTGTAAAAAGTGTTTATTATTTGGATAAATGAATGTTCGGCAATTCCTTGGGATTGTACTTCTTCTTCCTTAAATTCAGAAACTAACTCCCTCAAAGATGTCACAATTTTGCCAAGACTGTCATTAAAATACCGTACTACTATACAAATTGATTTTGTAGTTGCAATGTCGGTGGATTCATCGGTTAGAACACTGAATTTGGCCACTTTCAATATGTCGGATAACTCACGTTTATGACTTGGACTTATTACATTGGTAATAATTGCTTTAAATTTTGTTCTTTCAACTGCCAAGCTTTTTGCAATTTTTGAATCTCGAAATATTTTTGGCAGTAACGGACATAGGTGATCCATGGTCAAAAATGAAATATTGTGTTCTGCTAAAAATCCGCTGAGTTTAAGTTCGGCTATCTTAACATTTTCGTCGTGAGTCGAAGATGCATCAGTTGACTGCATAAACTTTATTAGAATTTTAGAATCTGACACCTAGACTTGTCTTGTGTTTGTCAGAGTTTTGATGTTTCTTAATCGTCAACAATTCACTCACAAATTCAGCATTACATATAGTACTCTTCCTTCATATGGATTATCAGGTACAGAACGAAGCCAAGATTTATATTCAAGCCATTCAATCCATGACTGTTTAAATTGCTAAAACAATAAAAAAAAATAAATACTACTTGTTAAACTTTTAAACATCAATTTTTACCTGAGCTCTATGTTTCCCCTTAATTCTTTTTGGTTCAGTGCACTCACTTAAACTAGTTGAACTGGAGTCATTGTCAGACATATTCAAAACTATTAAACACACTTTTAAATTGAACCAATTTATCGATTCAGTCGCACGCCCTACTTTCGTAAAATGCTGTCTATAATTCGAATGAATTTGAGCTCGCGATCTATTAATATTTTTTTCTCCGGGGATTCACTTATTTTTAAATCGAGGATTTACCGATTTATAGATTTTATTTAAAAATCCGCGAATTTCTACTAAACCTAACGCATCTAACGGTATGACATGAAACTTTCAACAGGTCACTATGATGGCTCGTTCTACCTACAGGAATCTCTTCGCCTACAGGTGCCTATAGGTACAGCCATCATAGCTAGAAATATAGATTGCTACAAATCATCAAATTATCGAATACTTACAATGCCTACTACTGCTGAAGCATGATATATGGCGCATCTGCCGAAGAATCTTCGAAAATGTATACCGACGTATAGGATGTACAGATGTACACCATAATATACTTTTTCAGTGTTTTTAATTAAATTACCGTACAATCACGTGCGGTAACGATGTCAGGACCGTATACCGTATTTGATGTTAAAATACCGTACATGTACGGTAATTACCGTACGGTTGGCAGCAATGCGTGAAGTGTTTCTTTCCACCACCGAGTTCTTTTACGGATTGAACGCGTTGAAGCAGTCACGCAAACACTGCCGAATTCGATTGCAGAGTAGCAAACAATATGCGTTCGAAAACATAATATGCAAATTACACAAACAAACACACACATTCAAGGACATATACCATGCGACGTCGCTAGTGATAAGGGGAGGTTTAGAAACGGCTGTAATTTCTGAGTCATGTGACGTGCAATCCAAGGTTATCGAATCATTGTGGCTTTCGAAGTCAAATCATAGGCGTGGGGTTGAAATGAAGTTACATGGTGATAACGTTATTTATATAATCAACATGCGCAAACCGAAACTGCACATACATATTCAAGGCCATATGTCATACAACGTCACTAGTGGTATGTGGAGGTCAAGAATCGGCTGTTATTTCCGAGTCATATGACGTGCGACCTAAGGTTATCGAATTATTGCTGCTTTCGAAGTCAAATCATAGGCAGAGGGTTGAAAGGGGGTTTCATGGTGATGACATTATTATTTAAGTTTCCAACACACATACTGCACACACACTAGTGGTGGAAAATATCCTGAATTGGCTGTAATTTCCGAAGTCATGTGACGTGTGACCCAAAGTTATCAAATCGTCGCGCCTTTTTGAAGTCAAATCATAGGCGGATAGTTAGATGGAGTTTCCATAGTGAATATGCAACTCATGGTCATGTAAGGTAACACGCATCTCAAGGTCAAGTCATAGGCGGAGAGTGGAAAAAGGGTTCCAGGGTCAAATCAGTGTGGTGGCACTTATGGGGGGAGTCCCCTGACGGCATTATGTCCCTACTCTATATTATATTATTTCATGCTATAGTCTGGATCATTCATCGTTCGCTTCGTAATTGTTCATAGGTTCGAAGCGCAGTGTTTAGTTTATATTCAGGATTTTTCGCATTGCAAGATTGTGGATGATATGAATATAGTTAGAGTGGTGACGGCAGTAAATGACATGTGCGTTTATTAGGTTATACCGCCAAAAATTCAAACTTCATTCATCGTCATCAAAACAGATACAAGACAAACATCTATGACATATAGATTATTGATTCTAAAGACGTTTCATCGAATGCGTCCTTGATATCCAAAAAATAGCTGCACATACTAAATAGCAAATCCTGCGTTTTCTGTAACCCAAAATTATCTATTACTCTTCCTACAATTAAACACTTGAAGGAGCTATTGTATACCGAACACGTATTGCGGCATCGTGAAATAACAGTACAAGTACACGTGAAAAATTATCTTGAATGAATTACCACGCTCTCCTTCGACTCGAATTGACATACTTCATTCTCACGAGTAATGGTCACATTTTCCACTCGTTGAATAAAATACTATTTCCCATTCAGCTGTTTTATCTCGATACTACTCAAAAAACCAAATCAAATTACACTTGAAAACAAGTTTCCCATTAATATTGAAGAAAGATATGTATGAACAATGGTTATGGTTATATACACGTAGCTATGAACTACATTCATCTGAAATAAGCGAAACATTTTCAACGGAAGAGACAATCTGATGTACTTACTAGTCTGTTATTATCAAATAGCATACCTCCGATTAGAGAGAAAAACGCCACTGTGAGAATTATACTACAACACAATCGTTTACTAACAAATTCTGATGTAGCAATATCACTTCTACTCAGTTGTACACTCAATATGCGTTGCATATTTTTAACTGTTGTTGAAAGTCTTGTCACACGTATGATATTGAATCAGTGAAAACACAAGTAGTAGCGAACTTGGTGTATCGTAAATTGGCCACATTCCAAAGTCATCCAAGATTCCACGATATATCTAATCTTCTGTCATTTTTCATAAATGAAATTTAATTATAGATGAGCCATTCTCATTTAACTTATACAAGCGAAAACAAAAATTAGTAGTTTGATAAGATATGTGTGATAATTCACACAATTACTTCAAAAATTGATGAATTTAGAAAATTTTCTTCAGTTTTGGGCTATTTGTAATTATTTTGAAATGCCTTGTTACTCCCAAGCTAACACAAGTTTCGACTCTGCGAGTTGACGTTTGTAAAGTGCGACAGCCGATTAACGGAAATACAGATTTTAACAGATTTTATTCAATTAGTCAATAAGTATCTGATTGGGATTTGTTACCACTAATAGCAAAAATCTTACATTTTCGATAAATCTAGAGTATAATTTCGTATCTCTCACTTACTTCACGCAACTACTTTCAAAATGATCAAAGATTCTCTTCAATTTTGTCCTAGTCATCTCAAATTCGTCAAGATTATTGTAGAATCGTTGTAAACATTTGTATTTTGTTGCAAGTTTTAAAAGAATATCTGATTTGGATTTATTTTCACTAATAGTGACGATATAAAATTGATGAATGCCGTTACTAAAGTGGTAGGAGATCATCATGAAAAATAAGAATTAAAACTTCCTATTTTTATACCGTTGTATTTGTAACAACTTAATGACAATTTCATGCTTCAAGGACATTCTCAAACGAATACAATAAACTGGAATAACTACCAATGTTACACCCTTATATACCTATAAAACCACAGTCTGTCCTTAATGCCTTTATTACCGGAATTTTCTTTACGTGTGACAATGTGGGTACCCTACTCTGAAAAATGTCTGCTAACAATTATACAGATAGGACAGAATAATGATTTCAACGCAGACACAATCCAGAAATTATTCAGAAAACAAAGCCTCAAATGTACATACACATTATTATACCCCCAGATTAAACAATCAGAAACCAAGAAATTTGTAATTTCAACATATTTTGCGGGATTTTCCAGAAATAACAATGTAGAAGTGGCATTTTGGCCACATGCCAGGTTATATAATCTTATGGTATTGAAAAGGTCAATACCAAATGTAAAGTGGGCAAGGTGGAAAATCTGAAGTTGATAAGCTTAAGTGTCTGGAGTATAATATAGTGTGTATGTGGGACAATGTGACCGAAATTTCTCAAAACGGTAAGCTGGACATGAAAGGTCATTCACTTTCTTATTAGTCAGTGGGCTATGCTTGAAGACTGGCAGTAAACAATCTAAAGAAATGAACTTTATACGTTCAAGCCAGTCTCTATATACCTACACAGTAGGTTTAATGGACTGACGCCTATCAGAAAACAAC
>WOGM01000605.1:0-12002 GCA_015342125.1 Leptinotarsa haldemani | reverse complement strand
TTATCATTGCAATGACAAAAATATTACAGAGTTAGATGCAGAATTAAACAGCTTATCCAATAAGGTGTCACTCGATGATTATCTTCATCTGGAATTTTTGATACTAGGGTTGTTGTAGTGAGGGATAGCTAGCAAGCAGTTGGAAAAGTGATCCCTATAAAACCGTAGCTTACGTGCTTCACGATTTTTAATAGTCTCAATATCAACTGAGTTACTCATGGAGATTTTTACAACTGAAATGTACTGTATATCAATGAGAATATTCTTCCATAGCAAAGCGGCTCTGGAAGCGGTGTCCAAGTGTAGTCAATTGCCAAAAAAACTCCTTTCTCTGGACTGACTCCTTGATCTGGAAGATAATGAAGCTGCCAAGTCCCTTGCTAGGGACGATGATACAAGCGGTTTTATCGGACCATCGCTTTAATCAAACAGATAGTCAATACCGGTTCTGAAGTGTTTTCCAATTGGGATTATCGATCTTTTATAATTGATAATTAAACGCAAGATCTGCTTGAAAACATAGCCACTGTCTGTGAGAGTGTGCAGGAGAATCCAAAGCAGTTGATTCCGCGTAGCTCACAATTCAGCTAATTCTGCATTGTGATTTGAGCCTGCACTGGTACAAAAGCCAACTGGCCCAGGAACTGGGGGTAAACGACCATAGACAACGACATGTGCTCGCTGAATGGGCTACGCAGCCGTTGGAAACTGACTCTTATATTTATCGAAACGTCATACTCAGCGATGAGGCCCATTTCTTCATGAATGGGTACGTGAACAAACAAAATTGTCGAATTTGGGACGATATCAATCCACATGAGATACAAGAGCATCCCTGTACGATGTGGATTTTGAGTTGGTGGCGTCATCTGACCATATTTCTTAGAGAACGACGATGGCCAAGCCTGTCAACGGCGCGCACTATTGGTCGATTATCATCAACTTTTTTGGCCTTGGAATTGGCTGATCTGGATTCTATCGACATGTGGTTTCAACAGGACGGCGCTACGTTACATACATCTCATGCCACATTGAATATATTGCACAATCGATTTGAGGGCACGGTCATCGCACGTCGAGGTGATGGGAACTGGCCACCGAGATCGTGTGATTTGGCTCCGTTAGATTTTTTCTGCAGGTGTATGCAAATACGCCACAAACCACAGTCCTTATGAGTCAGATACATGATGCGTTGCGGATGCGTTTCACCGTTACCTTTCATAAAAAAAGTTTCAGACTCATGGTTCAATCGATTCCTTCGAAATATGATACCAAACAATCGTTAGCTTACCGGAGAGATGTCTAACAAGGCCACTCATAAATCACTTTGTCTGAATTATCATATTGATAGAATTGATCTGTCCAAACACAGTACTTGGTGTCTCTGATCGAAAAGTGATGAAACATCTGACCTAAAAAATACTCACCCAAAGAACTAGCTGAGGATTGGAGAGGTCTTACCTTCCAATGTGCGATTTCCAGCACAGGATGTACCAAACGTGATGAACACCGATTGTTACACGGTTGGGATCCACCAACGTTCACATACCCGTTGATTGAATGAGTAAAACGATTTACCCACGCTAATCAATCAGCTCTGAATCTACCTATTCACCTACATTGTCCGCCGCCTCGTAATCGTGAAAATCGATATAAATAATGATATCCCGCGTAGCCTCAAACCACTGCTTATTCCCATTCGTTATTGAATTTACACCAATTGAAAGAAAATTAATAATAAAAGCAGCGTGAGGGCCCATAGATTACTGGATTATTTTCTCCGAGAGATTGGCCCGTGTTATTGAAATATCGGTTGCGGGGGACGATCGCAGCGGCTTTGCTCGTGGATTCCGTGTTCCACCAGATGACACCCGTTGACATTCCGTTAGTTGGAGGCAGAGGGTCGAGAATTCTGTTTGACGGGACATAGACCCAAGCTGTGAATGACAAATATATTCTCTGTGAAGCAGAAACATATTCAATCCAAGGGATATCAGCCGTACCTTCCACTTCAATACATGAATTTAAAATTTAATTCCTATGTGAGTGGGCAAACGTCGTTTAGTGATTGATGCAGAAAAAAAATTACGAGGGGATACCTCTAAGTTTCCTAATTTTCGGAATTTAAGATGATCCAATGACGATTATCCAACAACTCCTCAACCAGAGAGAGGGAAAGAATATCCTTTAGCCAATGTAGCTGTTAAATGAAAGTTTTGGTCTCAAAGTCTTGCTATCTAAATTATTATGTTTTTCAAGTGAATTGTGAATCTTAAATTTTTAGAAATTCAGCCTGGAGTTGCCAGCTCAAAAATTTATACAACAAAGCAGTTTTATGGCATTATTTTTATTTTAGGTATTGCTAACTGAACACTCATAGCAGTGAAAATCAGTTTAAGATTTTATCGGCGAATGAAGTTGAGTAACTAGGAATAATCATTGGCGGTAACCTGAAATGGGACGAATACATACATTCAACATATAGTGAATTATGTAGTTCACCTAAAAACCTACTAATATTGCACCACTTGAAAGTAAAGTTTCACGCTATAGAAGAAAGTCACCTACGGTAAGCTCCAACAGGTTGAGGATCTTCAAGAGAAGTTTCTGAAATTCATTCTTTCCAAATATTGCATACATTCGATAAACTCCACTTCGCTGTTTCTATATGTACAACTACGACATATTCCATACAAAAAATAAAGGACATAGATTCCCTTTGAAAATTAATGGATGCAAGTATTTAAATTTCCAACAAGAAGTTAATCATTCACCAATGTTGAACTTGTTTTCATAAAAATCCAAGAAGTTCCATATATAGGTAAATCTTTTTTTCTAGAAATCATATTCCATTGAATTTTTTTCCTAAATTTATCTGTTTCACCACAATTAATCAATTATCTAATTCAGTGTTGTATCTACCTATTATTATATAGAAAACTTCGTAGGCAGGTCAAAATACAATTGTGGTTGGTGTTGTTGATTTCTATTCATGTATTCATTATTATCACTATTTCTTCTACACTCGTATTGGTTCACCTTTTTTCTGTTGCGAAGTCAATAAGGTTTTGTTCAATTTGATGAAAATCACTATCGAGAGAAATTGTAGAATGAATCTTATACATGAGTAAATATGTATGGTTAATCATAAAAACCCGAATCCTGCCTAGTACAGCTTCTGGGGAGGTCCCATCGAAGACTTGACGTGCATCGACCTAACGTTTTGCCAATGTTTCTTCAACAGCGAAACCAAAAAGTTGACCGAAAGGTGGACGTCCTGGTGCACAGTTCATCGGAATTCATGTCAACAAGCCTAACAGTAACAGAAAGGCAAATTTACCTTTTTCATTTGGACCTTGATGGTGGCCTTGACCTCATCAATCTTCTGAGTCCTCGACTCTTGATGCGAGAGAAGACCAGGGAACTTGCCGGCTTTTTGCCGGCCTTTTTAGACCGGGCCCCAAAAGCCTAGGGATCTGCTTGATTAAAGCATCAGAAGCAAGGAAAGCATCATACTTTTTTGCCAGAGTTTTGACAAGTTTTTTGTTTTTGTTCAGTTTTTTCAAGGCTTCCACGTCCTTTTTCAAAGCTTCCACGTCCATCAAGGGTACTCCGTTTGCCTTAGCTTCATCACAATGTTGCTGCTCTCCAAGGACACATACTTGCATTTTTGGGCGACATATGCGCTTCAATTTGACGGTTTCACTGAAACGCTTGTCCTTCTGGGGATCGTAGTTTTTTAGATCGATGTGGATTTCGACAGTCTCCAAAAAGTCCCTTTTCTTGGTTTTTAAGATTTTCAATACATTATTCACGCATTCGTAAAGTGTATCACGACACAGCTTAGACGTCATCTTCATTCTTAAGAGTTGGCCTCTAACCCTAACACTAACCACTACTTTTCTCCTCGAAGAACAGAATGAAAAATCATAAACATACTCTTCATTTCGAACCTAGAATGTTCAGATATCACATACATTCACGAAGTTAATACGAGGTCAACATTGTGAATTTCACACGATGTTAACTTTTAATTCTCGCAACTGCTGTCAGGATCAGAAACCCATAGTTTCGTGGTTTTAATGGTGCAACTTTTGTTTCTGACGCCACAAACAGCCAACTAACTGAATATTTCGTTTCGTTGATAATCGTTGCGAATATAACAGAAGTTCACAGATCAAATACGTTTCAGAGTTATATTTCGGAATAGTTCACGACTTGTTATTTGTCATAGAATATATCGTAGATAGATTGGCTATTAATGAGATAATTTTTGTTGAGGTGAGAAGAATGAATTAGTCAGTGAGTAAACGAGTAGTTTCATAATGAAAGCTTAGTCTTTGTAGAAATCGGAATAATAGTCATTCCTGTGTAGGTAACGTGGAGTCTGAAGTGATTGGGTCTATTCGACCCTCCACTGCAACCCGCAAGGGTTTATTGTGGCTCACATCTATTCACACTCGGTCAAATAAACACAGCTTCTTAAGGAAGCCGATTCGTTTGTATGGTGAATGGTCATTCAGATCAGATGGTAAGACTACAGAGCTGCCGAACTCTAAGAACTTGATTCGGTCCTCAGCGGGGCAGGCACAAAGTATATGCTCTGCTGTTTCATGATTTTCCAAACAGAGGCGACACACACTGTCTTCCGATAGTCCAAGTCTCTGCATATGATGATTCCAATGACAGTGGCCTGTTCAAGAAGGCCTGTTAGACATCGTAGTTCATCTCTATTGTAGTCCAACAACTGTTTGGTATCAAGCTTCGAAGGGTGGATAAACGCCTTAGGGTGAGCCAGTCCAGGAAGATTCTGCTAGAAGTCCATACATCTTCCTGCCATCCAGGTGTTCAATGTTTGTTTGGCAAATCCCAAAGCGATGCCAATGACTGGTTCTGGTTTGATGAAGCCACTTGCAGCACCCTCCTTTGGAAGGGAGTCAGCAGCATCATTACCTTCCAGGACAATATGGCCAGAAATCCAGACCAGAGACAATCTGTTAGGTTAACAGTTGTAGTTGACAGTTGGAGGCATACAGTCAGAAGTAATTTCCAGAATGCTGTGACGTCTAGTGTCAACGATTTGTGCAATTGGCAATGTGCACAAGTCTGTATGCAGTCCATCTAGCCTCTCTCTCCAGAAAAATGTGGAGAGCAGGTAGATCTAGAAGGATTTCCATGGTCGCTGACGATGTGGTACTGATGACACTAATCATAGCCAGACAAGCCTGTCTCTGTAAGCCAGAGAACTTCGCTTGGACCGTTTTCTGTGAAGCCTTCGGCCACCAAGCAACTGCACCGTAAGTGATTATTGGTCTGACAATCATCACATTGATCCAATGGATTCGGTAGGGACCTAACCTCAAGTTTTACCACAAATCCATCGACATATCCATAGAGAAGGTCTGGCTTTGTGTAAAACTTTTTCCAAGTGAGCGTTTCAGGTGAGTCTTTTATCAACGACAATGCCAAGATATCCCACCTCCGTTCCAAATGGAATGACCTACCATTGAGAGAAATTTTCTCCTCTTGGTGAAGGGGATTGACACAGTTTTGCTGGAGTTGACAGACATCTGCTCCCTCAGGCACCAACTGTGAACAACGTCCAACTTGCTTTGGGGGATATTACAAGCTATCCTTTCCGACGTGGACCTTTCCAAGATGACAAGGTCATCTGCATAAGCTTGCAGATCATCTTTTCTTCTGTCAAGGACATCAAGCAGATTATCCATCAGGAGCGACCACAAAGGGGGAGATAGTACCCCACCTCGAGGGCAGCCCCTAGTGACACTGAATCTAATGGCCTTTCCTTGAAGTGTTGTAGTTGCAGTTCTATTTACCAGCATGGCATAGATCCAGCAAGTTATGTTCGATTCTATACCCTTCTTAGCCAGAGACAATCCCATAGATTTAGGTAGTGCATTATTCCTGTGCAATAAGTAGTGATTATAATTGTTTTGAGAATCTGCAAACAAACTATAAATATGATTCGAAGGTGAAATGTATTCAAAACCCATTCCAGTTTATTCCAATACATTTCATTGATTTTCTGACTATCTTTTTCACAAATCTATTTCCTTTATTATATTCCGGTGCTGAAGTCATTGCAAGGCTCTCTTCTTCTATCTCGAATGAATTTCGGTATACAACGATACACAAAAACATCTAGAGGTGTCATAGCCTAAAAAACCATGTCTGACTATATAACGGTTTGTAATATTATATAAAACCATGTGAGTTTTCAACCGGTTTCGGGCTCCTTAGCAACTCGTCAGTGCAAGATAGTGACAGTGCAAGTGTGCCTGTTTCAAAATTGAAGGTTGACTCTTTCAGTTGTATTGCCAATTGCATATGCCGAAAATGTTCTTTGAAGATTCCTGCACTGAGGGCTGTCGGATATAATCCAATGCCGCTCGTAGTATTAGCTAGTGGATTAGCTAGTGGAATGGCGTCAGTCCATTCAACCTACCGTGTATATTGTATACTGGAGACGGGCTTGAACATTTAAAGTTCCTTTCTTTAGATTTGTTTACTACCTGTCTTCAAGCATAGCCCACTGACTAATAAGATAGACGATATTGTTCAGTTGACAACATTGAACATCACTAATTTTCTTCAAATCTACATTTTTACCCATTATCATAAAATTATCTAGACGAATTAGACAGTTTTTTTGTAGCAAGGGTGGTATATATACCTGAAGTGGGTCGCAAAAACCCACCCACAGCCCAAAACGGTAGGAACAGTCAGTCCAACATATTTCCTCCTCAAGAATCACTTCAGAATTCCATCTTATAGAGAAAATCAATAGCGATGTTGCGATGGTTGTGTTTCTTGATATCGGAGAAACAGTGTTCCACTTGAATCTGTACGATTAACCTTGGCCATAGAATCGACTTCAACTGGCTGAATCTCTGCCATGCTGGTAAACAGAATAGCAACTACAATTCTTCCAGATGAGGCCATCAAGTTCAGGATCACAGAGGATTACCCTAAGAGCAGCTCTCAACTTCTGTGGTCAGTCCTTATGTCTTTGATGTCTTTGATAGAAGAGAAGTAAATCTCCAACACTAGAAAACTCAACTAGAACACTCATTTGGAACAAGTTTTACACGAACCTGAATACCTCTGATGATATAGCAAAGGATTTTTGAAAAATTTTGAAGCTGAGCTATCTACATTGGATATATGTGATGATTGTGGGACCAGTGATCACGTTTGAAGTAACCATCTGGTGGCCAGAGACAGGTTTTCTTGGCTAGCTCTGATGCTATCAGAACAGCACCCTCTGAAGAGAAAGCATAGATCGTAGCATACAAAATTGTGCATATTGGCAACTGCTCATGCAAAGAATAACAGACTACTGGTTGACACTGAAGTAGCATTCTGAGAATGGCATCTAACGTAAAACACCCAACTGTCAACTAACGAACTGTCTTATGTAGTTTTATTCCCAAATAAAGAGTAATAGTTTCTCCAGAAGAGTGAAATATAAAGAGCAGAAAGCTGTTGCATCACAGATAAATAAAAAGATTATGGTGTAGGTGTAATCGCAGGAGTGAAAACCTATTAATAGCTTGATTGTAAATATTTGTAATAATGAGTTTTGTGTGAAGAGATTACAGAAGCCAATCTATCCCAAAGTCAATGAAATATTCTCTGGCAGCCAAGAGGTCCTAGATGCTCTTGACTCAGACTGAGCAACGTCTAAGTCGGTGGTGAACTGTCGCTCCAATGGGAAAATCATCATCAACCTGGATTCTTGGCCACGCATGCCTGAAAGTAAGGAAATTGTTGACTCTCTCGCAAGAGAGGATGCTACAAGCAATTCTATCTGATCAGATCCTGTGATCGGCCTCGCCAAGCAAACAATGATCATCTGGATCGCAAACAGAATTCCGGACCTTATAATTCAATTTGTTCCTCACCATTATCAAGAATGATTATGAAAATAGAGATGCAGCCTTTTGAAAGACAAAGAGCAAACTTCGGCTAGAATAAATAAAGTTGCGTGTGCTATCTACGAAACGCAGCGCGTCGCCCTAGCTCTCAGATAGTGCTGGCAGAGGGCGTGATTAATTGTTAACATATAACAACATGCGAGACATACACACACATCCAGGCGCGTCTGATTCGCTACTATCTGGACGTTGGAGATATTGTTATGGTGATTATGGGTTTACAACACGACATTCGGTGCTGTTGCACGGTAGCTTTGCTCCAGATTAATTTGTACGGTGAGACATCAACGGTTTAATATCACAATTATTCGTGGTCGGAAAGAAAATGGAGTCATTTTCGTTGCGTGTATGAAAACAATCCCAATTCGAAATAGGGTGTCATGCAAAGTAAACAGGAAATTTACTGCTTCAGCTTTAAGTCACGTGAACTCTGTCAGACATTTGGTTTGGAATTCATACGTTTTACTGTGTCGAGAGTGGTGGATTTTTCATCACTAAGGTTGTCAGGACAACGCACGAACGTGGCAATACCCAACTATTACTATTACACAAAGAAGATAAAGATGTTGCTACTCCAAATTTGAAGATGCTACAAAATATTCGAGATTGATATTCAACGATAAGTTGAATTGGTATGAACATATCAAAGATCTCACAGAACAATGAGATAGAAGACTCAGTTAGTGAAGGCGCTAGCACACAAAGAACGATGATCTGATTGTCAAACTATTTTGATGTTGAACCGACAGCTCTAGAAGTAGAGTAGCACTGAAACATCTAGATGCTGTGAATGAAAAATATCTGCACTTTCTGAACCAATCAGTAGAAATCTTGAACTACACTTCGGGAGAACCGTCCATAGACTCTGAACGTACATATGTCAGCTTTTATTCATAACATTTCCCCCTGGCATCGAAACGTAGTTTATTTTGCCATCAGTTCCCTTAATGCAAATTGAATAAATGATTTAAATATCGATCATACCTACCATAACAAATTTCAAACTACCTCACAAGGTTCAGGACCAAGGCATTCGACAAAAGAATTCGAGTATGTTTATAAGATTCAAACATACAGCTGTCATCACCTTTCTCGAGATCTATAACTCCTCCATTTCTTTTTCAGTAAGCTACATGAATGCTTTATGAATTTAAACCGTTTCGATGAAGAAACAGTTGCCACAAACGGGAATGATTTCAATGAGCTACTTTCCCACTACGAAAACTACACTGTGATTCTTTGGAAAATGAAAACATTCAATCAGTTGTAACAGTAGTTAGCAGTAGTTGCAACATCCGATACTCTAGTACACAAAGCGCCTAGTTGTTCTTTCCATCTCAAACTATTTGAATTTCAAACGTTCGGAATCTCATTGTCTGATATTATATAAAATGATTCGGAATTCCTGAAAGAATTAATAAAAAGAAAGAATACTAAACTAGACGCCTTCCTGAAACACATCAATAACCTAAGACCTTTCATCACCTTCACAATGGAGAAGGAAGTCCACAACGAATTGCCATTCTAAGACGTATTGGCGAAGAGGACCGACAATAAGTGGTGAACATCTGTGTACCGAAAACCCACTCATACGGGACAGTATATGAACCACGAATCCAACCATCATCAATCGACTGAAACAGGAATCATCAAGACTCTATTAGATCATGCTTTCGGGCTCTATAATACGAAGAAAAGTCTTAAGAAGGAACTGGACATCATCAAGAATGCTCTTCACCGAAATGGCTACTCCAAAGCGATGGTGAAACAGTCTTTGGCTAATGGACAGTAGGAGCCTAGTAAGGAAGAGAAGTCGTCACAACCAGAGATCACTGCTTGCATTTTCCTATATCAGAGGATCATTGGAAAGGATAAGAAAAAATGGGTCCAAGTACAACATCAGAAGCTGCTTCAGATCCGCAAACGCTATCCGTAGCAACCTCACAAAAACCAGGCCACCAAACGCGGATTGCAATTGTAAGAATTGTATTTACCGGATACCCTGTGAGTGTGAAAATCCTATATTGGTGAAACTGAGAGGCCATTGAATATTCGCATTGCCGAGCACAAAAAACACACACAGCGAGGGAAAACCAGCAAATCAGGAATAGCAGAGCATGTTTGAACACATCAACATAACATCGAGTGGTCCCAAGCTGAGATCATACACAGGAAGGAACATTGGTTTAGGAGGAATGTTTCTGTTTTGGTTTTGAAATTGCCTTTGGTTTTAATAGTTTTTGGAATAAAAATACTTTGAACGACAAGACGTGGTTTTTATGTTTGACAAGTATTCAGATTCTGTTTATTTAACCAACTTTTCACAAAATATCTAATAAATTAATAGTACAGGAGCAAAATAAATAAACAAACATTTCAGATAAATAATCCGTAGAAAACATGGCCAAAAGGTATCGTCACTGAGGTTAATCAAGAAAAAGATGGTCACATTCGATTCGTAGATGTTAAAACGTCCATGGGCACATTTAGGAGACATTTGACTAAGTTATGAATTCTCGACGTTGACGAACCACATAGTTGAAGAACAGGAGCTCTTCACCAGGAGGGAGTGTTCCTTCGGATTATTTATCTGAAATGTTTGTTTATTTTAATTTATTAGAGGTTTTGTGAATAGTTGGCTAAAATAAACAGAATTTGAATACTTGTCTTCTCACTCAAAGTATTTTCATTCCAAAAACTATTAAAACCAAAGGCAATTTCAGAACCAAAACTAACCGGAGTCAGAAACAAGGAAGCCGCATATATGTTGTCCAACAATGTATTTAGCCAAGCTAGCGTAGAGATACGCAACATATGAAAACTCATCATCAAGTGAAAAATGGCCAACTCCCGCCAAAAGGTCATCTCCCACTTAACCGGTGGAGCGAAAAGAGGAATGCGAAGATGAGATAAGATAAGATATTTTCTTGTATTTCATTTCAGGTTTTTCATTGGTTAATATAACTTTTATTTCCAGTCATTCTTTTTCAATTCTCCTTTTTATTGATTCTTTCAGATATTTAAAATGATTTTATATGGTAGATAATATATAATCAGATAATAAAACTCCGAAATAATGAAATTTATTTTGAAATTTCGACAGTCACCTTCAAACAAACTTTTCTAATATTTATCAAGCTCACTTATCAAGATAACTCTTCTAACTTCAAGAAAATTTCAAATTAGTTCATAGCAATGATCATGCAAATTTCTTCTATAGAAATAACACGGAAACTGTTATAACAGCCCAAAAGATGTTCATTCTCAAGGGATCATTCTAGAGTCTTTAACTCTATCGTACATCGTAGATGAGACTAGATGAAGCCATGGTTGTGTACCAGTTAATGCTCAAACAAACGTACGCCAAAAATATACTGGGACGACTTCATAAAAACAATTCAAAATGAAGAGGACTTCAGAACGTCTCCAAAAATCCATCTACAGTCTTTTTGACGTTGAGGAGGGGTACAACGGGTACCCGTTCTGGAATGAAAGAACACATTTTTCAATTTTCTCAAAACTGGCACAAATATCCTCGGCAAAAGTGTACGGGACTGAGGAAAATTAGATTCATCTTTATTCCGTCGGAAAAAAAATTGATTTAACATGCCGAGAGTATGGATATGATTCTCCCTGGAAAGATTTCATGGATTTGATATCAAATATACTATACTCCAACGTGAGAAACATCACAGGCGGTGATGTTATCCCGAGTACGAAATAACCTTCTGATGAAAAAAAATATGATTTTTTTTTTACAGCCATTTTATGCAGGCTGATTCACGGTGGAAGGCA
Organism: Leptinotarsa haldemani; assembly: GCA_015342125.1. Lineage (NCBI taxonomy): Eukaryota > Metazoa > Arthropoda > Insecta > Coleoptera > Chrysomelidae > Leptinotarsa > Leptinotarsa haldemani. The sequence goes on along the minus strand of WOGM01000605.1, from coordinate 249 downwards.
CATTAGACGTTTCTGGTGAACCAGACAACGGATCACTTTGAAAATTTAATGGAGGGCATATTCGGACATTCTCTAGCCAACTAAAATATTTTCGACAATGCGGTGTTGCCGCTTCTATTAGAAAGCAGTAGCAACTTTGATTTTTCAAATGAAACACTCTGTATATAATATTATTTTTGGAATCTCCAACAATTGCCCGACAACTTTTCTTGATATTTCCCTATACCTATCTGTTACCGTTTTCGAAAT
>WOGM01000604.1:0-11926 GCA_015342125.1 Leptinotarsa haldemani | reverse complement strand
GTTAATAAACAAAATTGTCACTATAGGAGTGACGAAAACCCATATATTTTTGGTAATAACGTACACAACACCCATAATAAGTTAATGTTTGGGCTGGTATTTTCGGAAATGCCATTATTGGCCCATTATGTCTGGAAGAAAACTTGACTGGCAATCTGTACCTTGGAATGCTTAAAGCACGAGTTAGAAACTCAAATGGAGATTTCTTTCTTTGGGAGCATGTCAAATCCGTTTTTTATAAAACACAACCTTCTGATATCAAATAACTTAAAAGGAATCACAGCAGCATGCCAGTCAATTCTTAATGAAGTTGTCCGTAATGTTGGAGATGAGTTCGAAAATAGACTTTATTACCTTTTAGAGCAAAGTAAACGACACTTCGAACAGTTCAAGCGTCACTAGATGTAAAAGGACACTAACCAACATAAAAAAGACTCACGAGTAATTTATTTCTGTCACTCAAGGGTTGGAACAGGCAAATTCTAATTACATGTGTAAGATTAGAACGCTATTTCTAGGAAACAGCTCATCAAAAATAAAAAGTCGAGGTACCATTGGAAGCCAATCAAAATGAATGCCACCATCAGACAGCAAACCATGATGGTTGAACGTCTGAAGAAGTTAGCCACTCGCGCCAGCGAAACGTCAGGAAGAAATTCCAAAAATCCACGGCTTTCAAACTCGAAAAGCAATGACACTGAAAATCTCAGCCGTGAAAGTCCAAACCATTTTGTCAAAATGAATGCCACTTGACCCCCCTTCCCATTTAAAGTTTTAAGGGTAATATCTACCCCTCCTAGGGGGGTTGACCCACTAGGACTACACATAGTCCTTGAAAGTGTCCCACTTGATTATAAAATTGATTTGTTTTTACGATTCCTCATATTATTGACTGGAAGGAAGGTATTGAGAGTGGAAAGTTTTATGACACACTGTGGATATATATAACGACAGTAAGATTCACAATCTACTATGGATCCATAGATTACTCGAGTAATCGAAAATGTGTGTTGAATCAGTTCAACAGTATACATCACTGGAATGAGAATTGCTATTGGTATTTTTCGAACAAGCCGAGTGGAAAGTTTAAAGAAGCGGGAGAACCTCTTGTATAAATCAGAGAATAATCTCTGTCCCTGGCATTCGCGACTAGACTTTTAACTAATCCCTAAAATCACATTCATGGTCGCTTATTCTCTAGACATGTTCATTAAATGTTTGATCGAACTCTACATACTGAACCTCCTTTGCACACCCGAATTCGCAGAATATCAAACTCAACACTTACCTGACATCTCCAAATAATCCTCCTCCATGGAAAGTAGGTATCTCACCCCGCAATACAGAACAGAACTTCTGAAATTTTCGAAAAATGAAGTACCTGCTTCATTAATAAAAATGCCTTTTATTCAATCTGTTCTAATAACTCCAACTACAATCACTAATATACTGATACTTTAAAAATAAAAGAATGTGTGGGTGTAACAGTGACAAGTAATCAGTGAAGTCAGTGCTACAAATTTCCTCTAAGTAGAGTTTACACTTCAATTTCAAGTCATTCGGGTGATAATCGGTTACAATATTGTATTTCTGTAAGAGAGATGATTGTAATAACATAATTAATATTTTTGATCGCAATTGTAAGGGTTCACATAAGCAAAACTGCTTGTGATGTGCTACCCATGACAGTTAAGATGAGCTAAACATACAAGTTTTCAGTTGAAACTCCTTACATTACGAGAAAATAAAAATATTGAAAATAAGAGTTCAAAGTATATGCGGGTTTTTTAGATTCACTTATACAGATATATAGATATAAATAAACATTTTCTCAGGAGTATGTTCTGAATTCATTACTGTAATCTTATTATTCATGACGGCATATGCTTTTCCATCCTCCGTCTATCAGACATTTTTCAAGGAAGGTTTCTTAACTAATTGAATAGATTTAATCTCAGCTTGTTAGATCCTCTTTAATAACTGTTTTAGTACCTTCAAGGGTTTTTTTTCTGACATACATGTTTTCAGCACCGTTTCAGCACCTGCACTATGCACTTATCTGGGTCGTAAGACTAAGATCTTTAGGTCACCACTTATACCCCTTGAAGCACTCAAGTAGTATGTTTATATCGAGAGCTTTTCACACACACGTCTATTTAGTGCCGATATAAATGCTTGAATATATTGGAGAGGTATATGCGATAATACAGGCTTTATCTGATTCAATACAAATAACCGATAACTCAGCTATATTCACAGATTATCTCAGTGCAATTGAATGCATTAGCTAGTTCTTTTCCAAACATTCACTTTTCCAAGGAATAAAAACCGACTTCTATGAACTTTATCAAGAGAGAAAAACAATTTAACTTTTTTGGGTTCCGTTCAGCACCGTGATACTCGGTAATGAGGAAGCTGACACAACGCTTATTCAAACCCTAGTGCGAAAATAATACAAAATATTATACATACCGACTTATACTGTCAATTCAAGCGAATTATTTGAAGTACATGGAAATAAAATGGCAAAACTAAACTTTAATTAAACCTCATAGGAATAATCCCAATATGAAAAAACAAAAATATACAGGACTGAATCGTAAACATCAAATAATCTTTTCTCGCCTCAAAATTGGTTGAATAGAAAAGCCCCAAACCTTTGTGAATTATCCAGTATAACCATATCAGTCGAACATCTTTCAAATTGTCCACATAACCAACAGAAGAGGAATGGCTTGAATCTACAAGAATATCTCTTAGTGACCCTGAGCAGCAAAACTATTATAAAATACATTATAAAATTCATGAATGTATTTAAGCGTACATAAGGTTCGTGAATAAATTTTCCGCTGCTAATAGCCCTTCGAGGATGATACTAATAAAAGTTAAGAAGCAAGTGCAAGGTGTTTATACTTCGTTAGTTATGAATATCGTTATCAAAATATTTCACTAATCTTCTTTGTTGACTTGGATGAGAACAACGAAATATGACCACGATGATTTCAAAATCTGAAAACGATAATACATCAATTATTTTTATGAAAATGCAGAATTTTTTTGTTTTTTAATGTCGCACAAAAACGATAACACATATATAGGAGTCGTCAATTAAAAGAAAATATAAACCTCAATCGTAACCCAGGAACATTTATTATAGAACTATTTTATTATGTGAAAAAATATCTGGCCGTTTTTTCTTCATCGATATATTGAAAAAAACTTTCAAAAACAAATTGATGAAATGAAATACATTGGGAAAATTTAGAGATCAATCCCACCAAATATGTTTTCGTTCTGTGTTGCTGAATACAGATTGCTTGCACTATAAGAAAAAAACAAATATCAAGCCAAGCTCGTTAACTCAAGCATGTAGACACGCATTAACTCTGCTTACATCACCTTGTTGTGAAGTACATTCCCAGTTTGTTGCAGAATAATTCTTCTGGCAATCTAGTTCACGAATAATTTATGTTATCATGCATTTACTTTTGAAAAGTTCGTTATTTTTCCTTACCTCATTGGAATCTGAAACGTAAGGCAGTAACTAACGTTCATTTTCACTTGACATGAAATTTCATGAAAAAGCGTGCGTTTTATTGTTTTAGGAGACTTGAACGAGAATTTGTATATTCTACATATAATTATTTCATCACAACTCATCACACTCTATTCCATCTATTCTGGTGACTGACGTTATTAACTCCAATCATCCCCAACAAAGTTTTGTGGTAGTGGTATTTGCATATTTGAGATTTTTTGGATATTTGTGAATAACTTGGATTTTCAATGAAACTTTTGGAGTGATGTTTGCCAAGTTTTGTGCATTCTGAAGCTGTCAGTATACACTAATCACTATGCGAAAACCATCCCGATTTGGTGCAGTATCCATACCGAGAGAAAACCTGATCATTCTCATCCAAATTCATACATACTACTATACAAGGAGAGTTTGGAGAATAACCAAGCAGAAGAGGAAAGTGAACCCAGAAGCCAACAGAACCACCGGAAAGCACTTCGTGCTACATCCAGAGCACAGCAGACCAACATTTCACATAGCATGGCAGACCAACCGGTCTCACTCAGAAGATCCAGTGAAAAATTTTTCTATTAGGAACTATTGTTGGATTTTCTTGTTTTATGCTTGATAGAAGTAATCTTGAAACTGATAATAATAATATAATCGAAATGGTATTCCAAACTAAATTACTTTGAAAAGGATACTCGAATTCAATTCTAACAAAGATGATCTGTATAAATTTTTATCTTGTTGCGACTTCATCTCCCATACCTCACAAACACGAGGAAACATATTCAGTGTTCAAACGTTTCAAAATGTAAACTCTCTGGTTCAGCTCACAATCATATCAAATAATATAGTACGTATTACTCAATAGTAAAAAAAACTCTTGGACAACTTCAAACATAACTGCTGAAACATTTTTTTTCTGAAAGTCTTAGGGATGTTGTAAATAGGATAGAGATAACATGCTAGAATTTGACGGACTCTTGCGGCGCCAGTAGCAGCCAAAACTATTCAAAATTTAAACTATAAATTATCATTTAAAGTTTTTGTGAAAATATTAGGAGATCTGATTAAATTAATTATTGAGGCAAGGTTTAATATCCTCAGTAACGCGATAGAAGCGGCATGTGAGGAAGTGAAAAAATTATTTTATGAGAGATTTCGGAAGTAACCAAAAATTGTTCCAAATGGAAAAAATCGAATCATTCAACAATTGATTGCTATTGAATTTCAACAAATAGTCAAGAAATGTAAATACGTTTTCTAATTTTAATCCAAAAATAAAAACTGAAAACGTGCAGAGAGTGGAATTGATCACTATTCAGTAATTTTGAATTATTGATTTTAACTTCGCCATTGACGTCAGCCCTAGGATCAATAATGTTCCAAATATAAAAAAAATCTATATATATTCTAGATTGACAGAATAAAGAAACATTTTTTTTAATCACCGTAGTGTGCGCTGGTCAGGCCCTATCCCCCGAAGTCCCGATACATTCGGAAGGGCGCGCCAGCATTATAAGTCAATGACTACGGGGGTAAGTGATCATTGGCTCCGAGAATCATGTGCCCTGAGTAAGCGCAGTGAGCCAAGAATGGCAGCCTTCTGTATCTGTGCGGCTAAGATTTCTGCCTTAGTGCGGCAAGCCGGTATGATTTTAAAATTCGAGAGTAGTGAGGACATCATTCCACCAAGAACTCCAATAATCAGAACAACCATTTCAACAGAGTGATCTGGATAGAGTCTACGGAGTTCGAAAGGAAATCTCGATATTTTATTTGTTACTCCTCCTCTTTTCTGACCATATACGTCCCACCAGGAGCTGAAAACTCCACGACAAATATCCCCTCAGATTCCGAGTTCAGCCCACTCGACCTGAAAAAAGCGAACGTCAGGCGCTTTCATAAGCCAAGGTCTCCAATGTTATTGAAGACGACCCCATGCATTGGCTTATCCTTGTGTCTCCGCAGAAGTAACGTGATCTCTGCGGCTTTTATATGAGCTTTTTGCTGAACGGATTCCGTTCCGCTGAACGGGTTCAGAGTAGAAAACTATATATCATCAGCTGCTTGAGCAGCGGCCCTAAGGAGAAATGACTCCTGCTCAAAAGTTTGGAACGGCAGATTGGAACGGCAAGCATATTTGTTGCATCAACTTTGTTCTTCCCCGACAGTTTCGATGACCAGATCTGTCGAAGTTTGTGCTGATACTTGCCGCGGAGAGAATTCTTCACTGCTGTTACCTCTTGTGAGTGGCGTTGTTCCACCCCGAGGTAAGTATACATCTCTCCGGCATCCGGATGGTGTAGGATGCTTCCATCTATGAGGTGCTCATCCTCTCCGTCCTCCGTCCCGCATCGTCCTCTTTTGAGATAGACTATTGCATATTTGTCTATCCGAAATTTCATACCTCAAGAACTGATGGAGATCCTTCTCTCCAGAGGCATAAAGTTTACGATCATCCACATAAAACAGATGGGTGAACTTGTGCCTCCGGTTTCCGGGGTGCCAAAGTTATACCCTCGAGTATTTCTGAGCGCAACGGATAATGGCAATAGTGAGATGCAGAAGAGAAGGGACTGAGATTGACTCAGTTTGACCAGATGTTATGGTGAAGCGAGTTCGCAAAAGTGGTATCAGTTGTTGTCGGGTACCGCAAGGCATGTGAGCAAATGCAAGATAAGCTCATGCGAAATTGTATCAAATGTCTTACGGTAATCGATCCAGGCCATAGAGAGGTTACGCTTATATTGTATTGAGTCCTGCGTTACACATCTATCGATGAGCAGATTCTCTTTACATCCAGCGACTCCTCTCTACGACCCTCTCTGCTCATATATCTGTTCGAACACTTAACTGCGGTGAGTATTCATGAGTGTATTCATTGAATTGTGTTTTATGATATTTGACTGATTTTATTTAGATACATACGCATTCTTAAATTGTTACAATGTCTTTTATATTGATAATAAATAATGTTAGATACAAAAGGAACCCTGAGGTATATCATGGTAAGTATTAGTAAAACCAAAGGTTTGATGGGCTATTTAGTCATTGAAGATACTTTGTATGAAGAAAAACTAACCTTTTCAGAGCAAAACCGTTCTTAAATGTTTTTACCAAACTTGGCTACTACGAGTACATTTTCCATGAAAGTTAGGCTCATCTTACCCGCAGCTTCTCATCACTGTGAGCTGAATTACTATTCTAATCGCAAATGCCCTGAGTAGAGCATGTAATCTTCACAGTAGATTAGGAAAGAAATTACATCCAGATGTTCTATAGTTAGAATAATCATTTCGACAGGGTGATCAAGTTTTAAGTTTGAGAAGTTCTGAGAGTAAGTAATAAGCTAACCTGCTGAATTTTTGGCTTTCCTTTGTACTACCTTGACGATTGATTAGTTTACTCGAGTAACTGACAGATCAAAACCCTGTATAAGGAAGAATGATATGGATTTCACCTGAGAAGTAATGAACTCCTGCCTCTCTGACGATATGGAACAAATAACCCACTTAGTCTATACTTACCGATAAGTGTAATTTCATTCGTAAAATAATGTTATCAGAATGTAATATAAGAGCTTCATAACCAAATTTGAACAGTTTCTGGCATGGAGTATTTGACGAAAACGACGTTAACTTCTTGCTGTTTTCGACTCTTCTTTTCCCATAAAAAAAGTATATACAAAATGAATTTTTGAACCAAGGAAGCTGGTTAAATCCTCTATTATTATCAATATTTTCACTATAATTTTGAACTGATCATCTTCCAAAAAAAAATCAAAGAAATTTGCAATTTGCGATGCGAAATCCACAAGACAACAAAAACTTCGTACTCTTAAAGTACTAAATTTCCAAAATCGGCAGATCAAGAATGTAAATTTTACGAGTCACCTTTTCGGCCTAGTCATTAGAAGTTTTCCCCACATAAACATCAATTTGTATTCTTGCGTACCGATTTTGTTGATACATCTACCAATGAAAAGCAACCCAGTCCATCTATCTCCTTAATCGTACACAAGAAATGTCTCTCCGTGAGAGAATGATTCAAAAAGCGGTACTACCATAAACATCAATGACGAAGAATTCTGAAAAACAAGTGCAATGAGCTGCTAGCCTTGTGACATCACCGCTTTGTTTCAAGCTATATGGAAGCCGAATCAGGGTATATCAACATTATTCACCGGGTGCTACCGTAAAAGAAGTTCAATATTTGCAGCTTTGGAGTAAACTATAATATTGTTTTAATTTGTTATTCATTAATAAATTGAATATTTTTCGACTGTTTCTTCACGTTTTACCTTAATTAGTACAAACCTCTTTACAGCAGGATATAATATAAACACTCCTCGAATAAACAATGACTTTGTTTCACATTGAATTGCAATTGATGAATAGAGAGCACTTTGGTTATAGAATTATGGCTAATCGACAGTTTGAACTAAAACTATACCTCATTCATTTCCGAAACCTTTTGTGAAAAAAACGAATATATCAAGTTTTCTTTCGCCACATAACGGTGTTGGTTCTAGATATGAAAAAGTCATTATGGCTTTTCTCATAATAGTCTAGTTCACATGTACTTACCATTTTTTCTTGAAAATATGAAAATTTTTATATAGTCTCCGAAAATTACGATCAAGGTGTCATTCAATTCGCATTGTCACGTAGAAAGTTTAAAGAAAAATTCGAAAAAGCGCTGAAAAAAATTACAAAATTTATAAGCAAAGTATTTAAAAAAATGAGGTTTCGTTTTTTTGAATATCTCGAAAAATATTCCAAATTTTCGAATTGAAAAAAATCCAAAAAGATCATCAAATTTGCAGAAAAAAGTTCCGACTCCCGGAGCTGTACCTCCAAGGAAGGCAACAAGGTCGGCCATTTTTCAGTTCACTCAAAATATATCATATTTCATGGAAAAAAGTCACTAGCCTTGGGAATGTTTTTGGATCTTTCCAAGGCTTATGTTTGTTTGGATAGAAACCTGTTGATGGTTGAACTAGAGAGATATGGTGTTAGAGGGAATGCTCTGAAATGGGCTAAATCTTATCTCACTGAACGAACTCAAAGAGTGTGCATTAAGAATCAAGGAAAAATGTATAAATCTGAAATATCATCATCAAATATCGGAATACCACAGGGTAGTGTTATCGGTCCAATATTTTTCATAATTTTCAAGAACGATCTATGTGCAACCAGTATTGAAGAAGATCAGTTTATTATAAAATTATGCTGACGACATAATCCTTTTATGCGGGGGTGATAATTTTCCTGATCTTATGCAAAATGCAAGTAACCTATTTCGCGGTACCAAACATTGGGTTGAAAGTAATAAATTGATTCTTAATGACACAGTCTGTGTCTGAAAGTTATTTCTTTGCATGATCTGCACATATTTGTAAAGAGTTACTTTTTTTTTAATTGATTGCTTCCTCCCTTTCTTTGGAAGATTCCCAATCAAGATGGAGAAGTAGAAAGCCAAAAACTTTCTTTTCCGAAAATCAAAATGTATTTTGATTTTCTAATTTTATATTCATAAGATATTGAACAATTTTTTTCATTGAAAATCAATGGAAATATACACCAAAAATACTTCGCAATTTTTAATTGACACACAACATATTTTTGTGGAATCTCCAATTTTTTTTATTCGAAAACGTATTTTGTGGTCCTCAATATTATTATTTCTTCACAATATTTCTTGTCTACTAAGCATCAAAAGAATATATTACGTAAGGTTGGGATCTATCACCATTATAATTTTAAAAAGCGTTCATTTTGAATACAAGAATCATGAGAAACATAAACTGGCGAACCAATTTCACAGAAAGATAATTAACGAACCTGTCTAATTTTCAGGTGATGATGATCATTCTAGGATGCTTCACCATATGCTGGCTGCCCTATCTAGTAATAACGATATACGCGAGGACAGCTAAATCTTTCCAATCAGCCTCTCTGTACGAGATATTCTTCAACCTAGCAATGGCCAATTCCTGCATGAATCCCTTGATATACGCCTGGAAGAACACCAATTTTCGAAAGGCTTTCCTTTGTCTGGTGAAATGCCGTACGCCAGATCATACCAGTGCAAATTTCATTACCAATCATCTACCAAGTCAGCGGAATTCAATGAATGGCATTTGCAACATATCATGCCAAACCGAAGGAACAAACGTTGATGTCGAAATTCAAATGGAATTAGTGGCGAATGAAAAGAAACTTGTATCGCCGATACAAAGAGAGATTTCACGGGTTAGGACTACAAACTAGAGCATGTTTAGAGTGAATAGTTCACAAAATGAGTGTAGTAGATAAGTGAAACAGTACCAGACGATTAAATGATTCAAAAACGAAATCCGGAAAAAAAGTTACTGCAAGTGTATGCTGTAAGGAAGTCTGTGCATGGTTCACGTTCATACTCACAAGACAGGTCTCGGAAAAACTTTGAGGGTTTGCTAAGCAGGGGAGAAATTTTGATAACCCAAAAAAAAACCTCTGACGATGTGAATAATGTTTCAACGAGTCAAAAAACTTTCAATGTAAAGACAATGTAACACTTTTCTCAAATGAATTGTGGATTTGAAATGATCAAAACATTCGTGATAAAACTGTAAGACTGTTTTTTGTATGACTTCAAGGAAGATAAACATATTTATGTTACTATGTGTGTAATTTAAATAAATGTATTCAGTAACAGGAAACTCAAGTTGATTCATTCTTAAGTAACATTTTCAACATCGGAAATATTTTTCATTATGGAACAGAAAGTCAGTAATTCGCAAACGTATACTTTTAACTTAAAATGAAGACACATCTTCATTATTCAGACAATACTCTTCTTCATATTCTCAATCTATTATTGTAACACTAGTATTGGATTAAAATTCATACAGAACATAGATAAAGCAAACTTTTCCAAGTTGTACAAAAAATGGTAAAATCTAGATCAACAATTAGCTCATTGAAAACAGTGATGAACTGACATGTGAAAAGATTATAAGTTTTATACATTCAAACAAGTTGTATTTATTGAATAATGTTAAGATATTATTGAAATTAAAATGACATTTCTAGAAAGATATTTCATGGTTTTCATGAATTTTTTATGTAATTTGCAGTAAATTCTAAGCTCCAGTAAACAATATTTTAAGCACAAATATTGATACGATACATACATGATACGATGATATTGATACGATACATACATACATACAACGTAACTACTATTTTGAATATGTATTTCCAAGGAATTATTAAATGAGCTGAAAATGGAATTTCTGCAACAAATCAAAAAGTATTTCATATCTATTTTGAAATTGGTAAAACCTTGATTTCTTTTTAAAAGTTCAACAAGTAGTTCTAGAGCCATCACAGATGTGGGAGTCCTTTATAAGGGTATATAAAGGAATCGAATACCTCATATTATTATTTAGTACTATTATATTGTGAGGTGGTTTCATTGAATTATTTCCCTGCTTGTGAATCATACTTACTATTTCTATCACGAATATTCCTATAATTGATCTATGCCAGACAACTAATAGATTGAAAGGTTCATAAAATTTTTGAATATATTCATATATCTTATTTTCCGTTTTTGTAACACTAATGTTCCTTGAAAAATTGAGAATCTCTGCTGAGATTCAGTTAGTTAATAATATGAACGGGAGGGAAAGAAGTCGCACCTTTAGAGTGGTACAGATTCTATTATTGTCATGTCCATTTGGTTTTATTTTATGTTCTAATAAAGTTTATTTTGCCTGTAAACAGTTCTACTTCACCGCATAGCAAATCAGCCAAAGGGGAAAATTCACCTGAAGTATTGGTTCGTTAGGTCAGAAATTAAGAAAAAAATGGGCCCCACAAACATGATACATCGAAAAATGCTTAAAGCAGGGACTGTGAGAATTTTGTTTTCCTTGAAATTATATGGGCAACTGTCTAGAAAATTTCAGTCGAAAAAACAAAATCTCCTGTGAGTTCTCTGGCTCGATCCCACACAAAGCCACGTTTTCTCACTTCAAACAAAATGCGCAAAAGTTTAAGAAAAACCTAAACTATTATGTCTAGTCCCTATTTCAGCTCTCGCGGTATTCCATTGGGAGTCAATGATTAATAACAAAATAGGACTTGTTGTTGACAACGTGTTACCTCAGGGCAGTGACGGCTCGTGCATTGGAGAACAGGAGAGGTTAAAGTCATAAAGACTATATACACACAGAAAAGCCCGACGAAGGCGCGAAAATTTTTTAGGGTACCGCACCTTATTAAAGCAAAATACGTGATATTTGCATAAATGCAAACAAAACTTGAGTATTGCCAAAAAGTATACGTATAAAACTGACCATTAAAAAAACAAAAACAAGGAAAAAGGGTTGTCTTTGAGTTATTTAATATA
>WOGM01000603.1:0-11938 GCA_015342125.1 Leptinotarsa haldemani | reverse complement strand
GAGTTGAAGGGTGAAGTGAATAATTTCGACATAAAATATAAATACGTACACAGGTTCCTGAAAGACGTTGACACAGACACGAAGGGATTAACAATATGAACTATCTGTAAATCGTTTTTTATAATTCAAAAAACCCATGAAAGAAATAAGAATTGTATTTGGAAAGAGCAGTCGGTTAATGATTTTAAAGGTGTGAGGTATGTAAGTTTTCAATATCCGACCTTTTGTTAACGCATTTTATTCCATGGTTTNCATTTTATTCCATGGTTTGTTAATTCGATCATTTCGTTCAGGAGTCTTTTTTTAATATCGTCTGTTGTCCTATAATACTGACTGACTCAAAATCAAAAGTATGAAGGGACGATTTGCAATGTTCTGGAAGGCTAGTAGGATTCTTCATTGTTTTCAGTGGGTTGTGTATATTTTTACAATCCCTGCTATGTTCAGTAATTCTTTGTTTGATATACCTGCCTGTTTGCCCTATATATATTTTCTCACATTCAGCACATGGTATTTTATACACTGTATTGGATTTCAGGGCTTTTGGTGTTTTTGATTTTATTCTCGTGTTAGAATATATATTTGTTTTTATTTCATGAAAAGAACCTAGATAAGAAAATAATAAGGCCCACAATCAACTTTCTACTGTCTCTGCTTTCCCAGCCAACCATTCGTTCGTGCATACCACTTTACTACATTACCCGAACAGGTCCATCTTCATTTGCATTTTTATTACAGTATCAGTGAGTGTACATTAAATCGCTGCCTAAACAAAAGATTGTATACGGAACAAAAGAAAAAACAACGTCAGCCGACTTGAATTTTAATTCGGAACTAAAAAATAACCCGACGAGCATTTAGTGAAAGAGCTACAATGCGACTCAGGCTGCTCGCCATATATTTTTTGTCTTCATTCTGCTTTGCTTGCTCCTGTTCATTATGCCGGTCTTTAGCGTCATGCCGGGATAAAAATTGCGTGAGAAAGATTAAGGAATTAAAACAATGGGCATTAACTCCCGACGAGTATACAACCCTAATAATGTTTTTTCTTCTACTAAATGAATACAATTAAGAAAACACATGTTGGATTCCAGGCGCAGATTAGGTCTATTAGTTAGTTTTGATTGTTTCTATGCTTTGGTGGCATTCTGTGAAGCGAAGTACCCCGACAACTGGAAGACTCTGGAATTTCTACAATGTTACTTTGGTTGAGGAGCAGTAGAGTGTATATCAAATATTACGTGTATCCCTACAGGAACAAAGCTGAATTACTTTGATATTGATGTGGAATATATCAATAAATGTATGTGTTTTCAAAAACTACTCCTCACTATTTGATCTCCACAAACTTTATTTGAATAATATATCACAACTTGTGTCGGTAGCACAGTCGCTTTTTCAAGTGATTTATACGCCAAGTTGTTCTTACATTAATATTTACATACTACAGGTAACCATAATTGAGACTACCTCCAAAAAATTACCAACACCTCTACCTAAGATGCCTGTTCATATATGATCGCCTAAAGCATATTACCTCATATCTACATCAATAATATTCTTTCTTAATTTCTAAGGAAACAAGTTCAATAATGGGGATCTATTGAAAGCTAGTTGGTCATTCATTAGAATGTTTGAATTTTTAAGTTTAGTAATTTCCATCGCTTCCAAATGATTTAGTTTCAAACCTTTATTTTCTGTGTGCAGAATTTTGAATTCTTCGTTGAAGATATGATTTTCTTCTTGAAGATGACCTGAATATGTTGAATTTGTTTTCTTATTCACATAGCTCGTAAGATGTTCCTGGAATCGATTCCTAAATGTTCTGCCAGTTTGACCGATATATACCTTTTAGGGCACGTTTCACACTTCAATTTATATACTCCTGATTTCTCAAATGTGGATGTTTTGTCTTTATTATTTTTAACTAACTTTCCCAACGTATTACTTGTTCTATATGCCATTTCAATATCTCTTTCCTCAAAAATGAAGCCATTTTTCCGTTGGTTGTCCAAAATACGTTAAAGCTCTATAATTTTGATTATCTACCTTATCAATAGGAAAAACGTCTCGAATCGCTTTTTGTGTAGACATTATTGGCAAGTATTTTGTTTATTAATTCGGCTCTAAACCCATTGTTAACAGCAATTTGCTTGATGATATAAGTTCTTTATTGACATTACCTATTGAAAGAGGAACATGATTGATCTGTGAATCATGCTATTATAAGCTGCTACTTTGTGTTGATAAGGATGGGTAGAATCGTAATGTAGTAATATCCGTTATAAGACGGTTTGTGATAAATTGAAAAGTCGTGTTTGTTGTTCCTTCTACTAATTGTTAAGTCCAAGAAATTGATTGAGTTGTCTGCTTCTCTTTCAATAGTGAATTCAATGTTTTCATGAATTTTTTTAATGTTCCTATGAAAAGTATCAAATTGCCTTTTAGTACCTGTAAAACATACCAAAACGTCATCTACATATCTATGCCAATACAAGAAATTCTTAATCAAAGAATGTTAAAAGATCGACTTCTCTAGAGTAATCATGAAAATTTATGCAAGTGAGGGGCTTAAAGGATTTCCCATAATTAAACCTTTTGATTGTTGTTAAATTGAAAATAATTTTGTTTGAGACAGAAGGTCAATTATTTCTCGTTTTATAATTGGATTCACTCTATTTTTATCTAATAATTCTATTACGAAAGTAATAGTATCATCAGGAGGTATGCTGGAAAATAGATTCTGCACATCAAAGTACAGTAGTTTTGCGTTGTCTGGTAGAAGTATGTTATCTATTTTATTGATTGAGTTATATAAATTCCGTTGACTGAATTTTGATTGAAAGTTACAATGGTTCAAGATGATATTGATTAGCCTTTCTGATAATTTCACTGATGGTCCAGTGACAAAGGAAACCACTGATCTAATTGGATAACTCTGTTTAGAATCAATCAGAAAATTGAATGTATGATTTTGATGACCTACAAATCAGTCCATACAATGAATCATTTTCGTGGTATTGAAGAAGTTGTATACAGAACTCTGAGATTGATGCGGAATAAATAATAATCTTTATAAGTTTGAAGAAAAATGATCTAATGAAGAACTCGGTAAATAGAAAAAAACTCTTTTAAAAACAAATTATTTGCGTCTAAACATAAACTTATTCCATATTCTTCCATACATTTACACAAACTTCTACTACTTTGCACTATATAAAAGTTACGTTTCGTATTAGTTTCTAGACTTCAGTTTTTTCACACCGAACTTGTTGTGAAGGAAACTATGAAAAAGCTACTTGAAAACAGAAAATTATTCATAGTTTTTCCCACCAAGAAAGACAAATTTTATGTCTACCTTTGTCACATCATTGATTAATTTTATTATAGTTTTCCTGCGGAAATACTTTCCAGATCTTACTGAAGAAAAGTTCTGCTAGTTAAAACTTTCTAGTAGTTTATGATTTTTGCGCGACACGTTCGCAATGGTAAATTATTTCATCGAAATTAGAAGAATGCATATTGTGGAAAAATATTTTGTTTTAATTTCAATGGAATCCTTGAGTTGAAGTAATTCACATTTTTTATACAAACCGATTTTTTCAAGAAACGAAATGTTTTCCATTTCAAAAAGGGCAAGGAATAGAATTTTACTTTTTTGCATATAACTTTCACATTTCTGTAAAAGAAAATTACAATAAATAAAACTTTCAAAATACAAATCATGAAATTATTGAACAACAACAAAAATTAATTGGCCTCCGGTGCGACTTCATCGATTCCAGTGGCGCATTTGCTTTTTCAGCTGCAGGAAAACCCGGAAAAACCTGCAGCACCACATATAATCTGAAGATCTTGATCTGCCATGTCCTCTCTTATAAAACAAAATGTAGGGTGTCTCCGGAGGCTCCAATAAAGTGAAGACATCGCCAGAAGACTTAGTGAGACACGACTATCGTCAAACCAGTCCGTTTCGTCTTTGACCAATGCGTAATAATGACCAGATTCAGCGCCAGAACCACAGTGAACAATGACTGCTAGATTGAAGTGTTCATCCATTTCGAACCTTCGTAATAGTTTGGTGCTTCCGTCAGAGGTTGAGTCATGTTTGAAGACCATCAGTGTTATTGTATTAGATTGACTGGTGCCTCATCTATACTTGATTTCTCATAACAGTCAGTTAGTTTGGCGCTTGTTTGGCAATATAGTCGATCATCACTTGTTAAAAGTTCTATTTTCAGATGATTTGCAAATTATTATGTCATCGAAAATCATATTTCATATATCTCTCTCTTTCTCTGTTTTTGGCTTTTGCCTCCATTAACGCGCATTAAGTGATTTCAGTTTTTTTCGAACTGCTCAAGGTTATTTTTTCCTTTCACCAGAATTACAACTACACAATCAACAATTATTCTAAACGAACATGGCAGAATGAAATATTCGATTAATCAACGAATGGATTCTGGCGAAATTTTCAGATTGTTTTCAGATGATCCGACAAGATAAATCAAGTAAATACGCTTATTTACATTCGTACAATCACTTTTAGAATGTGAATGTTGGCATGAGAGCTTGTAACAGTTTATGTTGAGCTACGTAATTAATTGATGTCAAATCGATAAGATCTCAGTATTTTTCTATCGCTCAAATTTTTTGTCGAGTGCTAAAATATAATTAGCACTGTAAGGTATTGTGTTTTTTTGTAGTTTTTATTGAACTTTTCTCGAACATTTCTACTTCTGAAAAAATAAAAAAGTTCTAATGGACTACTGCAAGGATAGAACTAACATCAAATACATTGCCAATTCGTTTCATCTTTTAAGATAGTTCTGGAATATAAGATCTGGGGAAGGTGTTATTGGTTGTTGAAAACATCTTATCAATGATATTTTTTCATCACAATTTTCTCCGGTATTTTATTTTTGTTATACTTTTTCTAACACTTGCCAGGTGGTTTGATCTGAGTTGGTGGTATCTAAAAATCGATATGACTGTTTTCAGATTGTGGAAAGTAACATGTCCCAGAAAAGATCAATAAAAACTTGAAATTCACATCAACTACTTTCGTATCACAGACAACTTTTCCGAGCAGATCCATCTAATCTAGAACTACTTTTTATTTGCAATTTATCAAGTTCACGATTGCTATTTCCTTTCCAACGTCTCACCTCGAAGTTTCCTTTGCAGAAGGATGAAGTATGGAAGTTATTTTTATATTTCCAGCGCCTGACGCCGACTCAGCTTTTTTAAAGAATCATTATTATATTCTCGAGCGGGTCACAACTTGACGTCGCCTTTAAAAAAGATTACACGACATAAATTTAATATGCATTATTAGTTTTGTCGGGATATAACTTTGTTAAGCGTCGAAATGACGTTTCGGCTGGAAGTATAATTTGAATGTAGAGGGTTTCGAAAAGAAATTGACTGGAAACTTTCAACAATGCGGACTTATATAAGTATAGTTACTCGAGCAAATGAATAGATCGAGATTACGGGACCGTTGAATGCTTCAGATTTCTTCGCACGAAGAGATAAGCAGCTAATCTTGAATAATGGGTCATTTGAAAAGTCGTTCTGGCTTTGTCGACGTCGATAAGTCTGTGGATGCAATGTGTAATGCTCGAGATGACAAGGTAAGAACAAGGGATTAGGATGCTCATCATTCATATTAACCTTTCGTAAAAATATCTCTTCTTTCGATTTATGAATCTTTTTTGAAATATCCAGCATTTTATCATGCAGACTATTTTAACCAAATGCATTTGTGAAATTAACGACACTATGTGGGGATGTATGATACGAGCAGAATATTTACAGTTTTTCCAAGAAGTGACCTTGAAAATTCAAACTACAAATTCATATGAACTATTACAACTAGCAAAACATGCATATTTTTTTATCAACTAGTTATAAAATAACAACTAAATTGAACGAGGTTCAAAATAATCGACAAATGTTGGAGTAAGGATCGATGTGGTCTCACTTTTTTGTATGTGATTCCAAACATGGCCTCAAATATTTGAAACTTAAATGAGTCCAAGAATTATATTTCTACTTGAGTTTTATTAAATCATTGAAACTATTTGGAGACACTAAAGAGTGATTGGTACGGTAAAGTGGTGGTGATATTTTTGTATACAAGACATAGTTTGATTCTCACATACATTTTCTTCTATATTTTCTAACCAACTTTATTTTTCACTTAGTTCATGTTGAGAGAATGTATTATGGTTAAGTGCTAACAATCTTTATTATGTGAAAGTTATCTTTTCCGAATATATCATCACTAATTACCTAAATTGTATTAAACATTGAAAATCAATAAAAATTAAATGACCAAAAGCAAGTTAGAAACTGAAAAAACTGTGATTTTCAACATTTTAGATTCTTTAAAAAACGTTTTACATTTTTGATACCACCATTCAACTTTATTTTAACTGATTGATTAAATTAATTCAAAACCTGTATTTAGGTAGGTACTGCTATTAGTTTTTCTCAAATGTTAAACTGAGAATATATCTTTTTTTGAGTAAGTTTATTGAAGTGTCACATTTTTTGATGAATGTCCTAATAACGACTTCTGAAATTTCTCTTCAAACGTTTCTCAACACAATTCTGTGAAATGGTTTTTAGTGGCAGTTTTAGTGGCAGTTTAGTTGGCAGATTCCTTATTATTTGACAAAGTTTGACCCAAAGTTTAAACTCTTTATCTTTCTGTTATTTTTTTCGATTCTTCTCGACCATCTTTCATATTTCAGATGACTCCAACCATCCGATTTCGTTTTCTCCAATATTAGAGTAATATGTTTCTCAATGTTCAACTTTACCACTGCTCGAACTGGAAAAGCATTAAATTACCTGAAAAGGATGACTTGAGCTTCCTATGTGGCTGTCAGGATACCAAAAAGAAATATAATTTGTGTTAGATCATGGGTTATTTTCCTCTTGGAAAAGAGGGAAACGTCGAGTTGTAGAACGACAAATCATCGGAAAGATTTCGCTTTCTCGTTTGCCTTTTGTTTACTTACTTCATCTCTGTAATTTATTGGCTAAAATAATTGTTTCATATGATGAATGGTTTCGTTTTGTCTCATACGACTGAGGGAGGAAAACGTGGAAATATGTAAATTGTTGGAGCTTGGGACTGATTCAGCTAGAAAGGATTCGAGAGTCTGAACGTCTGGGTACTTATTCAGTGAAACACTTTCTTCTTGAATATATGTTTCTCATAAACCAAAGCAAGCAATATTTTTCCATTTAGAAATATAAGTTTCATACGCCACATTTCTAGTGGATCTGTACATTGAAGAATATTTAAAAATATATCATTGCATGGATATCACAATATTTTGTGTGAAATATTTTTGGTAATTTCTTTACTTCATCTCAACCTTCTAATAGAAGTGCGATGTGACACACACCTTGTATCAAAATTGTTGCAGTATTTTACTGACTGAAATAAATAATGCAGGTATGTCAAGCTAGATAGTGATATGAACAAGACTGGTTAATGGGCTGATTATTAGACTATGTTTTCTTCATATCACCTCAAAATCAGCCATCAGCTGCATCATGTTCTTACATTTTCATATATGTATTAATATTTATTAAACCTCGACTTAAACAGCTTAGTATTAGCGTTCTTCATTCTAATTCTGCATTGTAATCTTCATGAATCGCAAAAATCCCCATCATTAAAGAACCGTCATTCACAAAAAAAAACTCTTCAGCAGAGATGAACTGCTTGAGAACCTAGTTGTTAGATTATTTTGATATTCAAAAGCGAGTCGAATAAAATTATGAATTGTTTGAAGTTGGTTGACAATGTTTCGTGGTGTGTTTCATCAGTTCGGACTTCCATTGTCTAATATAATATAAATTGATTTGAAATCCCTGAAAAAATAAAAATAAATATAAATAGATTAACCGAAAATAACAATTTTATTAAAACAAAAAACAAAAATAACATACAAGCTACAACCAGAAAATAAAAAATTGAGATATTAATAAAAGCTGAAAATTGAAAAATATCATTAACAAAAATGAAGAATGAAAATAAAAATAAAAATTAAAAGATTCCAAACCAAGTTACGTCACGACGTTTCGATTGTTAGTATCCACAAACGTTGTCGGGTGATAACTCGACTTATTCCTTGGAGATCTGACTATTTATAGGTCATTTGGGTGCTTTCACCTTTCACCTATCCCCTCTTTCCACTTCATTGGTTTTAGAGGGAGATGACCGTTTGGTGGGAGTTGGTCGTTTTTCGCTTGATAAGAGGTTTCTATATGTTACGTATCTATACGCTAGCTTGACTAAATGCGTTGTTGGACAACATATACGCGGCTTCCTTGAATTTTCTTGTAAACCAGTGTTCCTCTTTGTGGATGATTTTAGCTTGAGCCCACTTGATATTATGTTGATGAGCCCAAACATGCTTTGCTATTCCGGATTTGCTGGTTTCCTTCAGTGTGTTTCTTGTGCTCAGCAATGCAAACTTTCAATGGCCTCTTAGTTTCACCGATGTATGATTCTCCGCATTCGCTGGGCATCCGGTAAATGCAATTCTTGGAATCGCTGTCCGCGTTTGGTAGCCTGGTTTTTGTGAGGCTGTTACGGATAGTGTTCTCAGATCCGAA
Source organism: Leptinotarsa haldemani (assembly GCA_015342125.1). Classification (NCBI taxonomy): domain Eukaryota; kingdom Metazoa; phylum Arthropoda; class Insecta; order Coleoptera; family Chrysomelidae; genus Leptinotarsa; species Leptinotarsa haldemani. Next base: position 3,295 of record WOGM01000603.1, on the reverse strand, counting down.
GCAGGTCTTGATGTTATGCTTGGACCTAATCCTTCTTATCCGTTCCGATAATCCTCTGATGTAGGGAAGTACAAGTACAATTTCATAATTTTGTCTAGAATTGCTATGTTAACTTAATATGCAGAAAAGGTAAACAACATGCAATTTTTCTTGATGGTACACAAATTCTAACCTATTCAAAAATTATTTTGACTATTGTGAAAGGAAGTTTGAGGAACGGTAGTTGGTTGTGTTGTGGCAGATAATTCCCTGGACCCATCATCTAGACATGAAAAATGGAACTAATCTATTTATACTATTCAAAACGTCCTATTGACAGAAAGTTGGTTGATTAATGGCGTTTCAAGAAGAGTGAAGCAGTTCTCCTTACTTTGTTGTTAGCTTTGTGAAAGTATCATCATTGAACTCCAAACAGACTTATTTTTTCAACTCACGTACTCTCTCTTAGGCCTGTCATATTTCTTTAAATCCCGGGAAAATATAATTGTCAAGGAGTGTCGACTTATCGAATGGTTCATATTTCATATTTGTTCTGTTTTAAATTCAAGCTTTTAAATTCAATTGACCTTCTTAACTGTTGTAAAGTAACGTCTGAATGAAAATGGAATATTAGATATCATTTCTTTAGTAGCATTACATACTGAACTACTCAACTGCATCTATAAATACCGAAATTAATAGCGAAATACTCGCAGAACATCACTCGAAATCCATAACTCTTAATCATCCGGCTACGACCATGACTCATGAGATTAAGACTACTTCAATCGCATATGCCCAACGAAGCCACTAATAAAGAACAAGTACCTAAACAAGTCTTAAACAGCAGTAAATACTTCAGCACAATCAGATGGAAAAAACGCGAATAGATAAAGCAGGCGCACAACGAGCTCCAAGCTTACGTTCTGCTAAGTCGGTAAGAGTAGCTGCCTGATTTATCGACTGAGATCTCGTAGTGGCCGACCACGCGATTGCCAGAGGGTCCGACTTTCCAACAAGTTTATACCGAGTTGGTTGCTGTTGCGACATTCACATTTTCGAATGCTTTTATTGTGAAGAGATGTCCGTTATGTTTTGACACTAATGTTTTCGAAAACATCAAAAGCCACATTATACTTCAGGGAGCAGGTTCGGGGCCCCTTCAAACCTTCAATCACTACGTTGTTTACATCATTACATATTCATTAATGATCTGATTTCTGTCAGTTCGAGATATACAACAAATTGTGTGGTAATTAATAGTAGCTTATTCATTTCAGTGAAGAATTATTATGAACTCATGCAAATTACGATTTCACTCAATGAAATTCTCATCACTGATCAATATAAATTATAAATGAGAATTCATAACAAATCCATACAGATATGAATGTGGGTAAATGAAACGCATATTATTTCATATTTGGTTACTCAACTATTTATGGAAGTTGGAAGTTCGTTTGGAAAATTTTAATTAATGTGAATTCAAAACAAAAGACCACATTACAACAAATTCAGTTAAGGCAAGATAGTTGTTTTTTGAAAAATGGTATTCAGCAGTAAATAAAATCGATATGACATATATATTTATTGGCAATTCTTAATAATCTTCTGTTTGGATCATTTGGTTCAAAATCAATTGTAAAAATTCAAATTGCTCTACGGAAGTGTCCCGAAAACACGGCCGAAGAAGCCATTGTATGGCGAAACACGTGTTGCGTTTTTTAAAAACCGTTTAGTGAAAATCTCACAATGAAGTGTTTTTGAATAGGTACGTTGAATTGTTCAAATCGTCTTGTCATGGCGCAGTTTTTCAAAAATTCACAGCTCCCAATGACTTTTGTTGAGTCATTCACAGAACGAAGAAACAATATGGGGCCAATATCGGATCACTGAGGAGCTCCTTAAGTTTCTGTTATTGCTGGGGATTTTGCGTATATTGAATGTGATTGCCTAGATGACCAATGATTTATTTTGAAAGTTTGCCTTTTGTTTATAGGCAATGAGCAATTTGGTATTAAAAAGTTGTTTTCTATTTCCGATTAAGACATACTTGAATACTTCGGTTGGTCAGTAGCCGGACGGTTCGACGTGGGTGCTTTCACTCAGTCAACCGGCCGATGTGTGAGTCGATGGTTCAAGCCCCAGACTGAATGCTCGATTTTCACTTGCTATCGTCTAACCCGTGTCAGGAATCACACATTAAAAAGTAAGACCTCGACAGTCCTTAACTCACAGCAGTTTCGACTTTTTTCAAACATATATTTTATAGAATGTATTCTATAGAATGGCTCACGAATCCCAAGAGAACTGTGAATTTATGGCACAAAATTCTAAACTTCACAAATATAGCCATTAGAAAGCCACACTATTTTATATTTATGTTTCAATATAATGTAAATAGCAGACAAATGAAAATATAAAAAATGTGAAATAAAGTTTTATTATACTACAAGCAAAACTCAAAATATATATTGGTCAAACTGGCAGAACATTTAGGAATCGAATCCAGTATCATCATAAGAGCTATGTAAATGAGAAAACAAATTCAACGTATTCAAATCATCTTCTAGCGACGAGTTCGAAATTTTGCATATAGAAAATAAAAGTTTGAAACTGAATCATTTGGAAGCAATGGGAATTAATAAACTTAAAAATTCAAACATTCTAATGAATGACCAACTGGATTTGAATAGATCACCATTATTGAACTTGTTTTTTTAAAAACCGAGAAAGAATTATTATTGATGTAGATTTGAGGTGATACGCTTGCTTCAGGTGAAGATAATTGAACAGGTACCTTAGGTAGAGGTTTAGGTAATTTTTGAAGGTACCTAGTCTCAATTATGGTTACCGGTAGTATATAAATGTTAGTGTAAGAAACAACTTGAAGTATTCAAATTACTTGGCAAAGCTACTATGCTAGCGAAACATGTTGTGATTATATTTTTCAAATAAAGTTTGTGGAGATCAAATCGTAGGTGAAGTTTTTGAAACTCAATAACTTCGTTACCGTTTTCATACTGAAACGGTGTTCATTTGATTGAAATTTATAATACTAGTACTTTGTTGCTGTATCGCTGCTGTTCCAATGTTATGAAAGAATCATAATCAACGAACTTTGGCGTTGCGCAGCGTTATAGAACAGTGCTTTCAAAAAATTGTTCTACAGCGCCATCTAGTGGCGAGTTGCAGAAAAATTGATAGCCTAAAAACCTTCTCTAAGAGTAATTACTTATACCTGTCAAGCTTCATGACGATCGGTTGAGCGATGTAGAAGTTTATCACTTACCAACCAACCAATAAACATCCATTT
>WOGM01000602.1:0-11945 GCA_015342125.1 Leptinotarsa haldemani | reverse complement strand
TCAACAAATCGTTTATCATAAACACTTAAGGAGACGAAAGGGCCACAAACATGTCGTCGATCACTGTGGACACCAGCGGCGCACTTGGGAGTTCTCGACAATAACCATGAAGGCAAATTACTCAAGAACATTGCACTAATAGGTGTTATTCTTTTAACAAAACTTCAATCATTATTAACTGTATCAGAAAAACATCCTTCCATGTGAGATTTACACTTGAAAGTTCCGAAAATTCTTTAAATTTTTTCAAATCTTAAAATATTTAGCAGCATTTACTCAAGTTAAACTTTCCTATCAGAAATAGGTCAGATGGGACCATGTGACCTCTAAAAATAAGAGTTGAAACTTTTCAATTATTCCATCTTTTTATTAGGTGAACCAACGTAAATATTTGGTAAGAAAAATAAAAGCACAAAATAGATAGACAATCTCGAAAATGTACTTGCGTTTCATTTGAATTGTTCAAATATTTTTTGAGAAAATAAATTCAAAGAGATTCTGTAGTTTGAGGGTATATTTAAAATACTTTTTGTAGTGAAAACATTTGACGCGATTGAATAAAAATTGTTCTAAGTTTTCCGTTTCCAAAAACTATTAGGATTGTGACCGTTTACCAAACTTCAAGTTAAAACCTTATTGAAATATATGTGATGGAATTGGTCGATACTTGATTCTTAACCTAACCTAACCTTTTTTTTTGTCGGGGGAAACCGCATTGCACCAGGGCCTTCAATCAGCCCTGGTCGTGTCGTGCGCTACTACGACTAAAACCCCCCTATTTTCTGGGGTTGTTCTTCTCCTTTACACTTCTTATTCATATCCTGCTTTCATTTCTTTTTTGCGTCATTTTTCCCTCTCTTTTCTTTCTTTCATGGAGAGGCCACCTTTATGTATGCGTGGATTTTTTCCCAGTTCTCTTTGTTTTTTATCGTACTTTTTATTATCTTTTCAGGGTCGATGCTTATTCTTATATCCAGTTCCAGGCCTATTCTTTCTCTCTCCCATTTCACACAGTCGAAAATTGTGTGTTTGGGTGCCCTTACTGCTTTACAGTAAGGGCACTTTGGATTTTCGGGCTTCCCTATTCTCACCTTATAGTTCTCGAAAGACCTGTGTCCTGTCAGGAATTGGGTGAGGTAATATTCAGTCTTTCTGTGCCTGCAATGGGGTCCAGTTTATTACGTATTTTATAGGTTTTTTGTATTTTCTTGCCATTTTCCATGGTAATTTGTCTTTCCTCATCCCTTACCTGTTTTTGGTGTCCATTTCCCCGCTATACAGTCTTGCTCTCTCACGGGCCAGTGCAGTTATTGGTGCAATTCCTGTCACTACTTGTATTGCTGTCGCCGATACTGTTCTGTATGCGCTATCCACCCTCAGTAGGGCCTTCCTTTGGCTGCTGTTCAGCATATTCTTGTATTTTTTTGCGTTTATCCCAATTGGGACCCCCTAGAGCAGTATCGACTGCGCCACCCCATAAAGTGCTACTCTTTTCAAGCTGCCTAGCCCTCCTACATTTGGCACGAGCCTAGTGAGTGCTGACATTTTGTTTTATGTACCTACATCATACCTAATATATGGTCCAAACCACAATCTGTCATCGAGGACTACTCCTAGGTATTTGAGCTGTCTCGTTAGTGCTCTATATCGACTCCCGTTATGTTGAACTTTAATTCGCTTCTGTCGCACCCTGTCCATGAGTTCTGCCTCATCGTCAGCCTCCAATATGATGGCCAGATCGTCGGCGAACGTAACAGAGGTAGTTCCTTCTGCTAATTTGATACTTATTAATTCGCCGTTTAAGATGTTCCAAAGTAGTGACCCGAGTATTGAGCCTTGTGGAACTTCTGTTGTTACCCTGTGTTGAACGCGTTTTTGCTATCGAGCGCAACAATTGCGATCCATTTTTTCCGTGACCCTCGCACCGTTTCTATAACCTTGGTTATCGCATGCACTGCGGATCGGCTTTTCCGTCTCGGAGAAAGTCCACTTTTTTCCTCTATCTCTTCTTCTAATCGAGTTTTTATGAGGTTTTCATGCATTTTTCCTTCTGAACTGAACAGGCATAGTGGCCTTACAGAGGAAGCGTTGTCCATTTCTCCTTTTCTTTTCCATATGAGCACAATTGCAGCTTCTTTCCAGATCATTGGGAGGTTTTGTCTCATAAGATGTGTGTGATTCTGGAAAACTTCTGGCGTAGATTTTATTGCCAGTTTCAGTGCCTACGGGGGTATTCAGTCTGAACCTCCAGATTTTTTTGTCTTAATGAACTCCGCTGCCATCTCTATTTTAAGCTGAAGGGTCTTATGTCCTCGGCCGGTATCTAGCTCGATCTGTAATTTCTGTCTTTTGTGCTGGGAAATAGTTCTCTACACCATTCTGCTTTCTTCTCAGTGGAGAGGTTGTAGAGGGGTTTTGGTTTCGTTATGCTTCTCGCTACAATTTTGTATCCGTCACCTAATATGTCATTTTCGAGCTCTGCACATATATTTTTCCAGTGCTCTCTTTTTGATTTGTTTTTTCAGTTCTTTGTACTTTCTAGCTAGCTCGTCGGCTTCCTGGGCTGTCCTGCTTATGGCCCTCGTTGCGGTTCTCCTGGTGTTTAACTGGTGGATTACTCCTTCCTCCTTTCGTTGATGGCTTCATTCCACCAGTAGGGGATGTTCCGCCTGTTACCGGTGGATTTAATTATGCTTGCGTCCGTTGTAGTTTTGAGGCTTTTGACGATTTTTTCTGTGTCATTCACATCCTCCCTTTGTAATTCTCTGCTCCACCTCGACACGAGTACATCATAGTCGAGGGCTACGTTATGTGGGGCTAGCCCCTCCTTGTTGGTTTCACCTTTCTTTTGTTTAATCTCATACACGATATGTTTATGTGTTGTTGAAAATTCCCCTTCCAGAGTTTCCCAGTTAGCTACGTTCTTTGCTATTTTATGTGTTGCAAATATAATGTCTATGTGTGTTGCACTATTACCCCTTATAAAAGTGGGTTGTCCTTTGTTTAGGATCGTAAGGTAAGGTTCAATTCTGCTGCCCATTCCGCAAGGTATTTTCCTCTTCTATCTTCAGTTGGGGAGTCCCACGGTGGGGACTTTGAGTTGAACTTAACCTAACCAAACCTAACCTAACGTAACCTAACCTAAAAAATAACACTTTTCTTGAATACGTGAATAAATCATTCATTATGAAGCAATATTGATAAAATATACCAGATCAATATGAAAATTACCTTTTCATCACTGTTACTCCGTACCACTATATTGTGTGTAGGTTCATTTTATATTATAGATGTGCATTAAGGAAGGATTTTCAAATATTCCAACTGGGGCGCCAGTAGCGGAGGAAAAAGGCGCGTCCATAAATCAAAATTATCTTTTCATCACTATTTCTCCAGGCCTTTAAATTTCCGGTGGGTGAATTTATATTTTAGATCAGCATGCAATCATCCGTGTGAAGCCGGGGCGGATCCCTAGTATGAACATAAAAGTTGTAATGAAATTCTTCAAGTCTAAAGATTTTTTTTGCTGCTGGCAACGCTGTCAAGCAGTCCCAGAACTTATTAGACGACATTCAAGCAACGCATGTCTATGAAAACCGTACCTATGAAAATGTTAATATTTTTGCTGCTTATTCGCGACAGAAACGATGAAACGGCAGTCTAGCAGTTAGTTGCATTTGCCGGTATCCAAAATGAATAACCTTGGATCTCCGTTGAACGTTTCGAAATGTGAATTGAAAAGGCACCGATTGAGGGAATGAAATCCAGCAGATTATCGTGCAGGATATCAAAATGATATCGTAGCATTATCAAGAACGGTCAGCAGGTGAATACTTTCTTTAATTTGAAATCGATTTACGAAGTGAGGTTATGACTTACAACGATGTTTCTGTTGTTTACGAATTCTAGAATTGCTAAATTTTAATCAGTAGTTAAAATTATCATTAACCTAGCCTATCCAATCTTCAATCCAATTGTTTTAGGGTCTGTAGGTTATTTTTATTTAGCATGTAGGTTATGTTAGGTTAGGTTAGGTTTGGTCAGGTCAGGTTATGTCCGAAGTGAGTGGGCCTATTCGATCTCCACCGCAACCCGCAAAGGTTTATTGTGGCTCACACCTATTCAAACTCATTCAAATAAACCTAGCTTCTTGGTGAGTGATCTTGCATGTCAGATGGTAAAAGTGTGGTTCTACCAAAGTCTGAAAATCTGATTCGGACCGCAGCGGGGCAGGCACAAAGTATGTCCTCTGCTGTTTCATCATTTTCCAAACAGAGGCGACACACAGTAACAGTCTATCTAATCAAGAAAGGTATGAATGGCTTTAGAAATTAGGTAATTGCTTACGAATTGCATACCTAAATACCTAAAAACCGGGATCACAATTATCTAAAGTATATTCCAATCCACCGGTGTGAAGTTATCCACATCCACAAAGTACACTGAGAAAAAAATATCGAATAATTTTTTCATTTACCGACTCTGTACACCATTTTTCAATATGAAACGCTTATTGATGGGGTGAAAATGGGGTGAAAATATTAAAAAAAATCGTAACATGACAAAAAAAACTTCACGTTCTAGTTTTCCAGGCCGTCTGAGGGGGTGAAAATGGGGTGAAAACATAAACATGAATTGTAACGTAAAAATCGACTTTGTACACCTACAAAATTGAGACATGTTATGCCATATGCTTTATTCGACATAAAAAACTTCACGTCATAGTTTTCCAGGCTGTCTGAGGGGGTGAAAATATGAAAATAAATTGAAACATGAAAAATCTATTTTGTACACATACAAAATTGAGACATGTTATTCGTTATGACCTATTCGACAAAAAAAACTTCACGTCATAGTTTTCCAGGCCGACTGAGGGGGTGAAAATGGGGTGAAAATATAAAAATAAATTGTAATATGAAAAATCGACGTTGTACACCTACAAAATTGAGACATGTTATGCCTAATGATCTATTCGACATAAAAAACTTCACGTTATAGTTTTCCAAGGCGTCTGTGGGGGTGAAAATGGGATTGAAACATTAAAAAATTCCGTCATATGAAAAATCGACTTTGTACACATACAAAATTGAGAAACGTTATTCGTGATGATCTATTCGACAGAAAAAACTTCACGTCTTAGTTTTCAAAGCCATCTGAGGGGGTTAAAATGGAGTGAAAATATTAAAAAAATTCGTAACATGAAAAGTCGACTTTGTACACCTACAAAATTGAGACATATCATTCGAGATGATCTTTTCGACAGTAAAATTTTCTCATCTCAGTTTTCCATGCCCTCTGAGGGGTGAAAATGGGGTGAAAATATTAAAAAAACTACTAAGATGGAAAATCGACTTTGTACACCTACAAAATTGAGAAACGTTATTCATGATGATCTATTCGACAGAAAAAAACTTTGTCATAGTTTTCCAGGCCATCTGAGGGGGTAAAAATGGGGTGAAAATTTTTAAAAAGTTTCTAATATGAAAAATTGACTTTGTACACCTACAAAATTGAGAAACGTTTTTTGTGATGATTTATTCGACAGAAAAAACCTCACGCCATAGTTTTCCAGACCATCTGAGGCAGTGAAAATGGGGTGAAAATATTAAAAAATTTCGTAAAATGAAAAATTGACTTTATACACCTACAAAATTGAGAAACGTTATTCGTGATGATCTATTCGATAGAAAAAAAACTTTGTCATAGTTTTCCAGGCCATCTGAGGGGGTAAAAATGGGGTAAACATTTTTAAAAAATTTCTAATATGAAAAATCGATTTTGTACACCTACAAAAACGAAAACAACCTCACGCCATAGTTTTCCAGGCTGTCTGAGGGGAGAAAATGTGGTGAAAACTTGAAAAAGTCGTATCAAGACGTTCATCGAAAGAAAGTTCTCCTTCAATGTATATTAACCTTTTCGTTTTTGAGATCTCTTCTTATCTTTGAAATCATTGGGAGCATTCAGTGGACTTCTTTTGCAACTGCGTTCGCAAAATAAAATCGAGATGGCAAATATCGCTATGGATTCAATTTATGTTGATGCTACAGCGTGGTTGGTGTAGAAACTCATTTCGTAACGGACAACTGCAAATTTGTTTTTTCTCAATTCCATATCGAAAATAGATGTTCTACCCCAATCTCCTCTTTGATTACAAAGGCATATCGTTTTCGTAAATACCGCTCATAATCGTTGGTGTTATCACCCCAAAGTCGTTCCTGCGTATGATACCGCAAAAAAGTATTCTCTACATTTTTGCTATAATATTATGTCCTCATTATAACAAGGGTTGATGGGGTGTTTTCGTTCTTTCCGATGTAGACGTAAATGAAAATAAAATGTCGCCTTTGTGTCGTATTTACAACAAATGGTTACTGTCACTCACCACCCACGAATAGAAACCAACGACAAAGCACATCAAAAATAATGAGACGTATTGTATATATTTTCGAACAGTAACTTCATTCTACTTTCGAAAAGTTGTCGTTCAACAATACCGAAAGATTGGCGTTTACGTGAGCCAAAGACAACTTCATAGATCAGGGTAATTCAGTATAATGAAAACAGTTATTTTGCTTTATATCAAGAACATAAACCCCCCTGTTTGGTAGCCTATTCAGGTTCAGAACAATGTGAACAAATACGTCAAGGATCTTGTTTTTCGAGTTAAAAAACGACAAAAATATATTGAGAACTGAAAAATATTTCAGGAACATCTGCTTGAATTTTCATTTTCATTTGCAGATGTGAGACTGAGGCATCATCAACCAATAGTGCTTATATATCTAGTAGGACCCTAATTATGAAATCGTTTGAAGAACGGAAAAACCTCTTGAAGCTGAAAACGAAAGACAATTGTCTTCCGTTACATTTTGCGGCCTACTGTGGATCCAAAGAAGAATTCTACTCTCTCGTTAATAATGGCGAAAACATCAAATCAGTAGATAGTGACGGAAACCATGTGTTGCATTTTGCTGCTTTCGGTGGATGCCTTGAAATTGTGAAATACCTGATTGATAAGGGATGCAACCTGATGACCAGGAACTCCATGGGTGCATTAGCTATCCATTTTGCTTTTGCCAATAATTGTGTGAGCGTCATCAATTACTTTATTGAACAAGGAGTCCACGTCGATGAAAAAGACAACCATGGCGGTACATTGTTGTTTTATTCAACCATTTCCACAACTCCAGAAACTCTAGAAACTGTTTTAGGTTATGGAATTGAAGCCGATTTGCGAGACTCTAACGGAAACTCTGCCCTATATTGGGCAGCATTCTCAAATTCACCTAGCTGCGTGGAGTACCTCATGGATCAATGCGGAATTGTTGGTACTATTACGAACGATAATGGAGAACAACCAATTCATGCAGCTGCCAGAAATAACTCGTTGGACATAATAAAACTGTTCGTTGAACGTGGAACAAATATCAATACCTTAGATAAAAATGGCAATTCTATACTCCACTCTGCTGCAATAGGGGATTCTCTGGAAGTTACGAGATATTTGTGCGAAGTGATGGAAATGGACAGAAGTATTTCCAATGCCAATAAAAACAAACCTCTTCACTTCGCAGCCATGCACAACTCCATGAGGGTGATCCAGTATTTCGTCGATGGTGGCTCTGATATCTATACCAGAGGTTATAATGGTTATACAGTGCTTCATTGGGCTGCAGACACGAAATCAATGAATGTGATCAAATATTTCGTTGAACACTGGAACATGCGAATCGATGTGACAGATGATATTGGCAGAAAACCAATTCATATTGCTTCTGGGAGAGATGCTGTAGATATCATCAAATATTCAATTGAGCGAGATCAGAACTTTGAATGCCCAACTGACGATGGACAAACCCTCCTCCACTTTGCTGCTGCATACAATGCAATGGGAGCTTTGAAATATTTCGTCGAAGAACTTGGACACGACTTGACGGTGAATAATAAATATGGTCGAGCTCCGTTACACTTAGCTGCTGAAAATAACTCTTTGGAAGCTCTGAAGTATCTCGTTGATCACGGAACTGATGTCAGTGTGGTGGATCAAATTGGAAATACGGTTGTACATACCGCTGCCACGGCAGCTGGAGTGGACACCTTGAAATATCTAGTTGAACATCTTGGGTTGAAAATCACAACTGCTAATAACTACGGTTTTCGCCCCATTCACCTTGCAGCCGCGAAGAATTCACTTGAGACGTTCAAGTATCTCACTAGCTCAGGGGTTGACTTAAATGAAGTAGTTGAAGATGGTGATACTTTAGTGCACATAGCGGCTGCAAGAAATTCGCTGGATATATTGAAATACCTCATCGAAGGAAAGATATTAGATCCAAATATTCCAAATAGAAATGGAAGCAAACCTATACACCACGCAGCTGAAGATAACGCATTGGAAGCATTGAAATATTTACTCGAACATGGAGTGGATTTAAACAGTTTGGATTCAAATGGAGATACTATTCTCCATAGAGCAGTAGATAATGAAGCCCTTGAGATCGTAAACTACCTGTTGAAGTGTACCACAGTTATGGATGTTCCTAACAACCGTGGTTGGAAACCTATTCATTATGCTGCTAAATACGATAAACTGGAGGTGATTGAATCTTTGTTTCTTCAAGGTTATGAAATTGATGCGGTAACTCATGATGGAGACACGGCTCTCCATTTTGCTGCAAAATCAGATACAATCAAGGTGTTCCGGTACCTCACTGAACAACGTAAATTGGATGTGAATGTTGCCAACTATAAAGGTAACAAACCAATTCATCTTGCAGCCAGGTCTAATTCACTGAAAATTCTCAAATATTTAACAAAAAATGGTCACGACATTCATGGGGTTGGTGAATTGGGGTTCTCAATTCTCCACTGGGCTGCCACCAATAATTCACTAGACGCAGTAAAATATATCATCGAGCATTGCGGCATAAACACTACTGTGGAAGATGAATTAGGCCGATTCCCGATTCAAACAGCCACTGCAAACAACTTTACCGAAATTGTAAAGTATCTGGTATCACGTAGTTCAAATATAATAGCTGATAGAATTGGCAACACACTATTTCACTACGCTGCAGCATGCAAGGCGATAGATGTGTTGGAGTACCTTGTTGATAGACATAAATCTCAAATCAATGTTGCAAACAGACGTGGAGCCAAACCGATTCATTATGCAGCTTTGGCGAACTCTGTTGTCGCTATCAAATGTCTCATCGATAATGGCGCTAATATATATTCCGTGGATGAGAAAGGAAATTCAGTCCTCCACTTTGCTGCTTCTTCAAATTCTGTAGACACGCTGAAACTATTCATCGAGGAATTCTGTTTGAACGTTTACACTGGAAATAATTATGGCGATAAACCTATGCATGTCGCTGCTGAGCAGAATTCCCTTGAAGTTGTCAAGTACTTCAAAGAAAGTGGAGTAGATATGAATGTAGTTAGTAAGTTAGGAGACACCGCTGTACACAGGGCTGCCGAGTTTGACGCCATTGATGTGATGAAGTATTTTGTTGATAGTTACTACTCAGATGTCAGTGTAGGTCACCAAGAAAGAACTGAAGGTGCTTCTGCTGAACCAATACATTTAGGTTCGAAGATATCATTGAAAGGTGTAAACTACTCGATTGATTCAGGTGTTGACATTTTTGCCAAAGATAATCGAGGAAGGACTGCTCTTCACGTTGCTGCCATGGTAGATTCAATTAATGTTATAGAGTTGCTGATGAGTCGTGGTATGGACTTTAACGTGAAGGATTGCCGTGGAATGACTCCCGCTGATTATGCTGTTAAGAATGATTCTACCAAGGCCATCGAGTATTTTGAACGATTTGGAATCAAGGGAAAAAGCTCTTCTTGTATTATATCCTGATACCACATGATTAAACTTGCTATTACCTAAAGCAAAATGTCGTTTTTATGCCCTGAACACTGCTAAATGGTAATTTATGATTTTTGGTGATTTTTATTCAACAAGGAGTAAAGGCTTTCGGTAAACCAACCTCTTCTCCTGGCGCTTAACATTTGATAAGCATGATTTAGCTGCTAAAGTGTTCAGCATATGCATAACAATAGTTTTTTCATCGTTGAATATTCGTCAATTTATTGTTGTTTTGAAATAGATCTCAAACGTGGTTTTTCCTTAAAGAGGATGCTTGTGAAAGTTTGAGAAAACCTCAACTCTGGCTGAGTTTTCAGAGCCCTCACTGTAGCTCTTTCCAGACCTACGAAGGTATCCAAGAATCTAGTGTCTTGTACAATCCCAGTTCTCATTTATTTTTTGCCGTCCTCCAGGGCGTGCTGAGCGATACCAGTGTTATCTGGTCTTCGAAATCAGATATGTGCTGCATGTTCTTTGAAACAAGTTTCGATGGCTCGCTTAGTCTGACCGATATATTTTCGTCACAGATCGTATTTTCAAATAACTCACAGATAATATCGTAATTTCAGAAAGTTGTTCATGAAAATAGCTTTCAAAAGTATTCGCCCACTTCAACAAAGTAACCAAAAAAAAAACAAGATGTCGCTGAATGAAAAGACGAGGATTTATGGAAAGAGCTGTGTGGATGACAAAAATATATTGGTCAGACTAAGTGAGTCATCAAAACTCGGTGTAAAGAACACGCATTACATGTCCGATTTCGAAGACCTGAGAAATGTGGTGTCGTTTTATAGAAATGGTGTAATTTTATCATTAGTACATTGTAAAAACAAAAAAAAATTGCAGAACAAATGGAATCCTAGTTCTAACAAAAAAAATACTTGTGTATGATCATCGTACGGAACATTTTTCCTTTTTTATTTATAACAAACCTAAGTAAATTTTATTTTGTATTTCTTTCTTACGATCCTGCGATAAAAGTTCATAAAAATGTATTAATTTGTTAAATATGATCATTTATAGCTATTGCAAAATGAAGTATCTAAAAATTGTTGATAATTTTTTTTCAATTGATATTCAGCTATGTCTGTTTTCACATTAAACAATGGCAGTTATTAACAAAGGATGTGAATTTTTTACGTAATTTGTTTATTGAACTGTTTTAAACAAATAGAGAAATTCAATATTTTTGAAAATTTTTTTTTACTATTTCGTTGTGTAGAGATAATTATGATTTAAAAAAATGTTTTCCTAATTTTAATTTTCAATTGTTTAAAGTCGATATGGGCGATTGTTCAAATAATCAGTTAAGAAATAATTTTGCTTGTGAAAATCATAATTTACACTTTTGAATAGTTTGTCAGAAAAAATTTTTTATTTATTATTTAATTGTTTAATAGTTTAACAATTTGTTATGAACAAATATTGACCAACTGCTTCAGGAAAAAATTATAAAAACAGCTATATATAAAAAAGTGCCATAAACTTTTTTTTAATTTATTATAATACTTAAAATGCTATTAAAGCGCGTTTTTTTAGTTTTTCAAACTATTATTTATTTTATTCGCAAATTTGACACATTACTAGATTTGCGAAAAAATAAAAAAGCGGCTTCGTTTTGAGGCTACACCCTGTAGGGTGGGTCACCCGACAATCATCATCTTCTATGGTTAGACCGTGCGGATGGAACGGCCCACAATCAGTTGGAAAACCCCGGCAAAAAAGACTAATCAACATGATTTTTATCATGAGATGACCAAGTCGAACACAACAAAACGTTTCTTGATTAGTCTAGAGTCAGCTCTGGAATTGTACCTACGTTTGTGTTTGAATTTATTTTTGCTGATGGTGTTGAAAAGCGTCAAATATAAGAACATGCATTAATTTTAAATAATATTTCGATGCGGTGCTGGAGAATGAAATTGAAAATAGGTATGGGAATACTAATTTAAATTTTAAGTTATTGTTCGACGTACAGAAAGGAGGTTTGGGCAAATAAGTATAGAAACTATTCAGCGGCATATTATAGAATATATATATATATATATATATATATATATAT
>WOGM01000601.1:0-11940 GCA_015342125.1 Leptinotarsa haldemani | reverse complement strand
TAGTTGTATTCAAAGGAATGATGGTTGAGTTTGTGGTAGTAAAAGCTCATGCTGAGTCAAACGACTTGCGGACTGAGTCTCGATATAAAGTATTTAGAAAAGTTACTGAAAACTGCCATGCTGCCATGCGTCATTTCCAATCCTCCACTATGCCTGAGCAAGCAGTAACATCATTTATGGTAAGAATTATCAGGTCTTTCAGAGAAGTGAAATTTAATATAACCGGCCTATGTCAAATCATTCATTTATCTCGAATGAAATATTTGTGTAAAATAACATATGATATGATAAATCTGAAACAAGCACTGCAGTCTTCTTCATCTCCTGAAGATGCCAAATCGGTTGTTGAAACGCGCGTCGAGAAGATATATAATATTCTCAATTTCGTACACAATTAATACTACAATGATTGATTGAGTGATCTGAAATCCTGAACTTTAGCCAAATGGGGAGTCACTTCAGGAAACTGGATAAAAACCATTTTTAAACAAACCGGGCAGTGCTGTTTCAATCTGACTACTTTGTTAAAATGCTCTTTTCAGCCTCACAGTGCATGTTCGAAACCTGTTCATCCTCATCCCCTTCATAAGCCTGGAAAATATTTTTGGCACAATTCACTCTGGCCATAAAATCCTACATTCTGTATCCTATTGTAAAATATTTCACTTAAAAAACTAACACTTTGGTAGAATGATATCTGGGTTGGTAGGCTGTGGTGGAATGGTACCTGAAGTACCACAACTCACCGGCCCGGATTTCTATCTCATTAATCATGCCTCTGGCCATGAGAGTCTTATAACACTTTGATATTTTTCAGCATTGGTTCCAAAGTTATATCACACTTTTCATTGCTCCCTGCAAGAGATGTGGAAATCATTTGCACAGTAATTTACCCCCGACATGGAGAGATGTAGAGAATCTGGAGCCTTACCATGAAGAATGCAAATAATATTATGAAGTTTAATATATTCTTTTGTTATGTTTTCTCATTTATTTTTTTTTCATATCGTATTTGGGTAGTAATTCATTTCTAGTATTCAGATATAACAAATGAAAACAAACTGAAGTTTTGAAAAACAATCGAATCTCTTCATTATTCAACTATATCATTGAAACGTCCAATGGACAAACGTCTGAATTTTTATTTTCATATATTTAATTTTGAAACCGCTAGTTACATTGAGTAACGTCGATGAATTAGAATCGTATGAAACCAAAGAATATTATTTTTATTTTGATCAACAAACACATTAGGAGAATTTTGAAGGAGGCAAAGTCTTCAAAACCTGTTTGATACCAACAATCAGTTTGAACCTCTCTCGTTGAAGATGGAAGAGCGATGAATACCTATGCCAGTTTCAATCAGATACCGTCAGCAACAATAGGAGCGGCTGAATTCATTGAAAAAATGGATAAATTGTTTGATATTTCAATCTAGCAGACCACATTGTGGAATTGGCCGCGGTGGTAGTGCGCTCGACTCACGATCGGAAAACCGTGGGTTCGATTCCTGCCTCGACCAGATATTTTTCAGGAGAGAATTTATGTGGTTGAAGCTGGGATGATTGCGCAATCGTGTTAGGAATCACACGTTGAAAGATAAGACCTCGTTAGTCCTTAGCTCGCACATGTTTCTCAACTTTTGAGAGTTGTCGTTCGTATGGGGGCGACAGCTGATTAAGGGAAAAACAGATTTTCAACAGACTATCATAATATTCATGCAGTCATTGTTCATTGTGGTTCTGATGTTGAATTTGGTCATTATTACACCTTGGTCAAAGTCGAAATTGACTGACTTAAGTTTAACGATAGTCGTGTCACGAAGTGTTCTGGCGATGTACTGAATCTATTGGACATAAAAAGTAGGTATACTTACTGAATGAATTAATGATTGATGTTCATCCAGATATTTTGTGATCACAAATTTGAATAAGAAAAATTAGGCGTTGCTATAGTTTTTTCTATTCTTTGTAATGAAAAAATCATGGAGATTTTTTTCACATTCCTCCAACATATGAACTAAAATCTTAATTTGAAAAATATCTGATGAGGAGAGTATAACCTGAAAAATCTCAGTTTTTACAGAAATTGTCACATTCTAATTATCACCAATTTAACCATCATTACCTACTTGAGTGGTCTGAAATCTCTGATTTCCTGACCAATACAAAACACCAATCGATGATATCCTGACCATTACAAAACATCAGTAGAAGGAGTAGGACAGTCTTGAGAGGCCTTTAAGATTTATTTGGTGATTACTCAAAAGTAGTCACTTACAGGTGGCTATAAAAAAATTTCCTTTTGCAGCCTTAATCAATATACATATGATGAAATGGAAAAATTCCTGGAAAAACAATGGTTTTTTGTTTACAGGGACCGCGTCGTATGGGGGTGCCCTAACATCTCACAACATAGCACACGTCGCTTCTGCAAGCCACACCCTTGTTTATATTACCCCCACTGTTACGTTTCAATTTAGCACTAGATCAAAATTGCTCCTATGTGACCTTTCAAAACACTACCTTACCTTTCGAGATCTTTATTCAGAGGTTGTTAACAATGTAATTCAGTTACAAGTTGATTTTATTCATTTAACATATTCCGTTCTATAGGAAACCATACCTGGAATGTACAAGAATATATGTATGCTCCCTGACTAATTGCTTTGACCAGTACTTACCACTCACTTCGAATTCTCCTATTGCCCACTGATGCCTGGAAATCCGAAATTCCTCGCTAGGTTGAGATAGCTGTTATTGTATGTTTCTCAGCTCACTTCACCTATCATTTTCCAGCCGTTGTCTGCCTTATTCTCTATACCTTTCCACGAATATTTATTGCATTGATTGTTATTCATCACTTCCAGAGGGTTTAGTTACATATTAGAGCCATATCGCCTGAAAAACAATGTTAGTTGGCTCTGGGTTTCTGAATACTGATTGATATTTTCGGTAAATATGCTGCATAATATGAATGTTCAAATATTGGTACTGAATAAGAAAGATGTGGCGACTTACCTCATATGTTTCTATTCCATGACATGAATAATGATCGGTAAATAGTTGAAAGTAGGTTGGAGTCGAGTTTTTGTTTCTGATGTGGTGGTGGACGGATGTGCCGATAGCATCCGTCTACAAAGAAGGTACGCGGACGCCATGTTGGACATGAAACTCAGTTTGTGTCGTGAATGTCTGTCGGAGTTCATGTTGTGTATGTCCGCCGTTCTGACTCGTGCATGCAAAGTTTACTTTAGTGATTATACACATTGTATTATTGGAATAATAAAAATGGGGTGCAGTATTGCGTAAAGCAAGACTTCTAGTACCCCCCCGTATTGAGCTGGCCCCAATTGCGCCTGATCAGGAAGCATCGGCCAATAAAGAAGAAAGAAAGTAGGTTGGAGTCAATATTTTTGTAAACATTCAATAATAAGGTTAAGAGGCAGCTGCTGGTTGATATCTGCCGAACGTTGGTAGTGTCGTTCCAACGACCTACACTGAATTAGTTCTATAGTCGTTCACGGATGAGGGATCGATCGGTTCCTCATTGTCAAGGGTTGTTTTAGGGTTGCATTGGTTAGAGAAGGAGTTTTGATGGGTCATGGACTTGTTGATGATGTCTCGAGTGACTGTGATGAAATTGATAGATTTATGAAGTTGTGCACTGCGCCCCCTTGGTGATTGTAGCGTAAATTGGGTGCTGTGGCAACAACTGGATAGCTGTCAGATATGGCAGTCTCTCGGATTTCGGTGTTGACCTTTGTTGAGGTTGGTTGATGGTTCAAGGGTACCATACGACTGATTTGTAGCATATATTTGGTTGTATTTTCACCATCTGTCACGGGGATTATTTCTACAAGTCAGGATTGTATAGTGGAAGACTGATTGGTCATTTTAGTATGGAAATTAGCAGTCTGAAACTTAACTCTTTTGAGGATTTGTGGTGGTTACCGAACTCATCGTGCCAGATTGAAGGACTTCCGAAATCAGGTATGTCTGAATCACTATCGCATCTCTCATGTGATCTTAGCTATGGTATCATCTCTTCAATTCTACAACCTTCGTTTCTCGTCCTTAGATTCATAAGAAACAGAAGGCCCTCAGTCACTCATTAAGTCCCAGTAGCACTTCCGTGCAGAGCACCGCACACGAAGAAACGTATAGAAAACCTCTTGGCCAGGGTAAGATTTATACCCTTAGATGTGTTTTTGATTATTTTAGTGATTTTTTATTCCATCTTTGTAATTCAACTGAAAATTAGTTTGGGAAAAAGGTTTCAACACTTATTCAATTTTCTTGATTTTTCTTTACGGGTTACATGGTTATACAAGGGACTCAAAAATATACTCTTGTTATCTTGCTATATACCAGGGGTTTCGATTAGTCAACTAGTCCCTATTGAATGAGGGGGAACCTCACTTTGATTTTAGCTGATTCTGATTGGGAATTTCCTTTTACAGGGTTTTTTTCCTTTATTCTTTCTTTTTTTCCCTTTTTTTCTTTCTTCTTTTACGTGTAATGTTCTTTTTGGGGTGAAGAACACCTTGTTGACGAACTCACCTGACTTGAAGGTGTTCAGCTACCTTTGGGGTCCTATTTGGTGATTCAACACTGGTTTATCTTGTTGTGCCCTACAGGGTGATTCATTTTGGTGGTGCAACAGGGTGATCCATCCCCGCCGTGCTACAGGGTGATCCATCTTCGCCGAACAACAGGGTGATCCACCTCCGTCAGATTTCAGGGTACCCCAACACAATATACCGGGTAGCCCAAAAGGAACACGCAAGTTATATTTGGTTTATTTGAACATTTGTGTAATACTGAGTTATTTATATGATTGTTTGATCCTTGTTTATTGTTACCTGTTTGTTATAGTGATTGCCTGACTGGCTGAATTCACCGCTAGTTGACAACGTGTTTGGTTTGTTTATTGATACCTGTTGGATATAGTGATTGCCTTCTGGCTGAATTCACCGCTAGTTGGTAACGTGTTTGATTTTACATGTGAATCGCAAATTGAGGTGGTTTCTATCTTTTACAATTGCTTGTTGACACCAATACGCTTACGCCTGAGCTCACGCGACGCAAGCGAGATTGCCTCTTGAGAGGCCTTTAAGATTTATTTGGTGATTACTCAAAAGTAGCCACTCACAGGTGGCTATGAAAGAATTTCCTTTTGCAGCCTCAATCAATATACATATGATGAAATGGTAAAATTCCTGAAAAAACAATGGTTTTTTGTTTACAGGGACCGCGTCGTATGGGGGTGCACTAACCTGTATACTAAACATCTCACAATATAGCACACGTCGCTTCTGCAAGCCACACCCCTGTTCACATTAACACCATATAGAAGTAAACACTGTTACGTTTCAATTTAGCACTAGATCAAAATTGCTCCTATGTGACCTTTCAAAACACTACCTGACCTTTTGAGATCTTTATTCGGAGGTTTATACAATTTATGAAATTAAAAATGAAAATTAACATTGATAAGTTGTATACACTGATCTATTACATTATTTGATTATATTGAATTATTCACCATCACATTTATAGAAAAAAAATTACCAAGAATAAAATATATTTTTTTTGTGAAATATGAAACATATTCTGAATAAAAAATTTCATATAAGTAACGAGATACCTTCTATTCTGAACTAGAAAGAGAAATTATAGAAAAATAAAGAAGAAAAAAAAATTTCAATTGATGTAGATCCACTTTTAGAAAAAATATTGATTTCAACATTGATTGTCATCGATACAGCTTATTAATTCTTGTATTTCCACTCCCGTAGGTTTGATCACTTTCCGATTATGCTTCCACCGAATGTTTCCATCAATTGTCCAAACATTATCATGCCCAAACTGTAAGCCGGCTGAAAAAAATGCTTTACGTCGAAAAGGTGTGAGATCTTTTCTAATGACAACACCCGAGCCTTTGAGATATGATTTGGCGGCAAAAATATTTATTCTTGCTTCAGGAGATGTAAATTCAACAAGTATATTTTTTGTCGAAAGACAGAAACAGCTTTCTATCACTTCAGATTCAATTTCTCATTTAGCAGCTCAATAACAGCCTCGCGAGGCTTCTGATTTTTTTGCAGTTCTAGTCCAGAAATGTGAATATTATTCCTTCTAGAGAGCTGTTCCATAGCATCAAGGCGGTTCTAAATGAATCGAAAATCTAAGTTCTACCTCAAAAATAAGGTTTTATTGTATAATATGATGTTCAAAACTGTCATTATGTATGTTTCAGGCGCTTGGGGACAAACTGCTCCTACTAATATTTCCAATCTCATTTCATAAAGTTACGTCATGCTCTGTACGAAGCAAGTGAAATATTTCAAGGTTGGCAATTCTTGCGTCATACTCCTCTTTTGTTAATTTTCCATTGGCAACCCTGGGTATAGTCTTAGGTACAAAAATGAACAAATAAATACAGATTGAAGACTGTATTCTTAAGTAGTTGTAACGTGTTGAGTTGTGATGTTCTTGTGTTGTTAAGTGATCAAATTTTGAATTTGTTTGTGTCACAGGTAATATATACATATTAAAATACATGAATATAATACTCACTGGAATTACCAGCAAATTTGAATCATCAGAGGAAACAATAGTTGGTTGGTAAAAAAATAAACACATTTTGAACTTTGAAAGAAAAAACATTTTTCTGATTGAAGTACCGGAAGTATGTTAAGGTCACATTTTGATTAAGTTCTTTCTAGGAAACGAGTTGAATAAATATCCCAGTGCCCTACTATAAGGTTACAGTGAGAAACCCTACAATCCTATTAACATTCATTCTTCTGATAATTATGGAACGGGATATACAGCAATCAAAGGCATCTTTGAAAGATATTGAAGGTTTTATGTCCAATGTGCTAAGTGTTTCTGAGTCTGTTTGCATTCGCTTAATAGCAGACCATGGAGAAGATGGTATACTCACTCTTGAACCCCAAGATCTCCTGACAACAGTGAATAATTATTTGAGGTAATGCAATCAATGATAATTTGTGGATTTTTTTGAACTCTCATTTATTACAGACATGGTGCAATTGCTGGAAACACAACTTCTGCCAAATCCTTTAATAAAACCTACAAGACATTGAGTGCAGCAAAAAGAAGAAAAATCCGAACCAGCAAGGCATCGAGTACAACAAAAAGAATGAAACCTCAAACCAGCAATCATAATGTTTCTCCAGAGTAAGAAAGTTAAAAAACTTTTGGAACTCTTAAACTAATCTTTATTGTTTTAGGGCGATTGAAAATTTGTTAACTAGTATGGGCGGACTATTGCCTGAAGTCACGTTTACAACAAGCAGACCTTTAGTTCATAATCCAGTTATACAGGTACTACAACATAATACAATTTTGATGGATTGCCATTTTGATGGATTATAGTTAAAGATCAAATGAATCACAGAGCTATTTCAACTTGGCACCTTCTGCAGAATCGATAATTGATCAGAATTATTTTTGTAACAACAATCAAAACATGTCAAGTAACCATGAACATAATTTAATTAAAAGTGGATTGGGATTTACCTTTCCCACTATCCATCATTATATCCTTCAAAATGCTTGCAATCCATTAATAGTTCATTCAAAATAAAATCTGATGCCTGTCACTAAGAGCATAGATGCATTTTATGATAGGTTGGTATACTAAAACCAGGTAACATGAAATTATTGAATATGTGGAAATACAACTCGTGTTCATTATTTGAAGTTCTGTGTATTTCTGCTACAGGAAATAATTCAAAGTGTTATCAATTGGATTTCATTTTGATATGGACTACAACATTGAATTGAGGTAATTTTCATATAGAATAAATATCTTGTGTATTATAGGTGTCTTTGGAACGAGTGATGAAGGCAATAGTTGTATTCAAAGGAATGATGGTTGAGTTTGTGGTAGTAAAAGCTCATGCTGAGTCAAACGACTTGCGGACTGAGTCTCGATATAAAGTATTTAGGAAAGTTACTGAAAACTGCCATGCTGCCATACATCATTTCCAATCCCCTACTATGCCTGGTAAGAATTATCAGGTCTTTCAGAGAAGTGAAATCTAATATAACCTGCCTATGTCAAATCTTCATTTATCTCGAATGAAATATTTTTATAAAATAACATATGATATGATACTCATAAATGTGAGTAATCTGAAATCCTGAACTTTAGCCAAATGGGGAGTCACTTCAGGAAACTGGATAAAAACCATTTTTAAACAAACCAGGCAGTGCTGTTTCAATCTGACTACTTTGTTAAAATGCTCTTTTCAGCCTCAGAGTGCATGTTCGAAACCTGTTCATCCTCATCCCCTTCATAAGCCTGGAAAATATGTTTGGCACATAAAATCCTACATTCTGTATCCTATTGTAAAATATTTCACCTAAAAAAACTAACTCTTTGGTAGAATAATATGTGGGTTGGTAAGCTGTGGTGTAATGGACTCTGAAGTACCACAGTACAATCCGGCCCGGATTTCTATCTCATTAATCATGCCTCTGGCCAGGATAGTCTTATAACACTTTACTTTTCAGTGCTACCTGCAAATGTGCAAATGATTTCCACAGTAATTTACCCCCGACATGGAGAGATGTAGAGAATCTGGAGCCTTACTATGATGAATGCAAATAATATTATGAAGTTTAATATATTCTTTTGTTATGTTTTCATATTTGTTTTTCTTTTCATATCGTATTTGGGTAGTGTAGTGTATTTCATTTCCGAAATATCTACTTCCCTGACTGTACTATATATCTCTTTGTTTTTATGTACTTCTTATGAAGGGTTTTCATAATGTCCGTTGGTTTTCTGCATTGTAAAAGCACATTATCTCCCAGTTGTTGTTCACATCCTTTTTGTAATATATATAATATTATCGATTGGGGAAAGTATTTTATTTGTTACATAGTAACACCAAACCCCAGAAATAGCAATAATGATACAATTGACTCCAATAATAATGAAATCTCTTTGGAATCCATTTTCCCGTTTACCAGTTGTTGCCCCTTCTTGAACGACAACCCTCAAAAGTCAAAACCTGGGCGAGCTACGGATTAACGAGGTCTTAGGTTTCAACGTGCATATCAGTTTTTTTCTGAGTGTTCAAGTGTTCCACATAAAATTTCATGCAGATTATTTGATCCATTTTTTTTGATAGCAGAAAATCACCGAACAAGCAAAACACTCCTAACTTTTATGGCTCTCACTAAAAAAATTTGAACATTCATCTTATTTTTTGAACACTTCACGTACATATCTGCACCATTCCATCTGATAGATGAAAATTCACTTCACGGAAAAGATGCGTACAATATATTATATGGAGGTGATCCTACCTACTGTGCTAATTTTTTTTCGACTTTTCAGAATCAATCAAAATTTTCGTGTACCCGAATTCTAATTTCTGTGGATACTAATACTACTAGTAAGAAAAACTTTTGAGCAAAGCGTATTTCTATTTGAATATAGTCATAAAGTGGAAAAATTATTATATTTGATTTTTATGAACACGTACTTTGCCCTTAAAAAATCTTCTTCCACAACAGAACTTTCTCGAGTATCGAGAAATAATCTTGATCAGATTCAATCAACGCCAAATGTTTCAAATTATACCCATTATTTTGCTCTAGATATGAAAACCTTCAAACATCTTGAACGGTATAACCTTGACCAATATAAATACTCCTTAGTTCAACCACACACTGTATAACGATATTTTCTCTCACAATAAATCATAGATGAATAGCCCATTTGTTGCCAGGTATTAGACATTATCGATCAAGCTACCGAAAAAGTATAATTGTATTTCGCAGAATATGCGTTTTTTTATTATCTTTTGATACCTTCTCACTAATTCCCGGCCATAACTAAATCAGTCGATTCCAAAGTGTTTGAAACGAAAGGCAGTTGAGTTTTTCAATCTCACTTTCGTTCATAAATGACCTTGTTGTGTATGCAAACAAGTATCAAAATATTGATCAAACAGTTTGCATCGTACTGACATAGACAATGTGTTCATGTAACCTTTACAAAGTTGATAGATAAACAATAACAGTGATTTGAAAGTGAAATTCAAACAGTTTCATCAGTGTTGAATAATTTTCAAGTATAATGAACAACGAAGTTTCAAACAAAGCGAACTTGTAGTACATAATATCGTCATATTCGAATAAATGAGGAAGAAAAAACGAAAAGGTGATATTTCCAAGTTGCACTCCAAACAGTGGAAATGGAGCACCCTGTACATGCAGAACACCAAAAACACATGCATCACTGCGACATCGCATGCCTGTCAATATGTGACGTTTGCACCTGAATTTATCAATGCTTAATTTTTTTACACCGCCAAAATGACCCTAGAAGACAAACCAATTTTACGACGCCATAAAATGCAATCCGGAGGCATCTTGGAGATCGAAGCACATAGTGGTGCCAGTATCGCCAAGGTCACCAAGAATGAGTACACGTTCTCCAGCTCCCCAAGAGCCTTGTACTCTAACAGGAAAATGGTGACCCGGGAAGATGTACCTATCCCATACGCCAATGTGATGTTCGAGAAGAGAATCTTCAGAGGCAGCAACTTCGCTCCGAATATGCTTTGCCAGGGAGATGGCGAATCTGGGGCAGCTCGAGCTGCAGAAGCCAAACGAAGAGCTGCGGCAAGAAAAAAGGCCAAGAGCCAGTTCAGATCGTCACAGCTACGACTTTCCTCACCTCCAGTAATCCAGGGAAGGAAGCACGAGCGTGTCCAAACTGAGGTTTACCTGGAGGAGATCTTCGTCAATCCTCCAGTCACAGATATGTGCACTCAAACAGACCTCTTCCTGGAAAGACCGGTATCTCCGTTCTACGTGCCCGCCAAAACAGGAGCAGACGTCGCGACCCAGATCTACCCTGGAGATTTATTCGACTTCGACCTGGAGGTGCAGCCAATCCTAGAGGTGCTCGTCGGCAAAACCATTGAGCAGGCTTTGATCGAAGTGCTAGAAGAAGAGGAGCTCGCGGCTCTAAGGGAGCAGCAAAGAAAGTTCCTCGAGCTGCGAGCAGCTGAAACCGCTGAAGCAATTCGCCTGGAAGAGCGGGAGAAGAGGTTGAATAGGGAGAAAGAGAGGAGGATTCAGGAATGCGAGGCAGGTCTGCAAGCGCAGAAGGATATGGAAGAAAGAATCGCAGCAGCTGTGCTCATGCAAGGTTACATGGCCAACTTGCTACCCTCTGTTCTAGAGGGCCTGGAAACTGACGGATTCTTGCTAGACAGTATAAAGCAGGATCTTGATGAAGGCTTCATGCCTTGGTTGCTGAAAGAAGTTTCGCACGAGCTGCAGGACGTGGTGAGCAGTCGTGATATACTCACTGACATAGTCAAGGAGATTCTGGAGAATCGTGCCGAGATATACCAAGCTCTCAACAAGGAATATCCAAAGGAGGAGACTGAAGAGGAAGGACCTAGTGTCGAAGACGAGATTTTGAATGAACACCTCAAGTTACAGAAGGAGATAAAGAAGAAGAATGAGGACGCGGAAAATGCCTGAAACGAATCGACCTGAATTGTTGCTTGTTAGTACTTTGGAATGTATATCTGAGAAATGTACAAGTTTATATTGTATATATGAGAACAATATATTATTCTTTGTTATTGTTGGTGCTTCTGGAAATTGTTCAGTGGTATATCAGAGTTACACTGCTATCACCGTTATTTCTAAAGAATGTTGAGACATTTTGTCAGGATCTTTCTCTACAACTGAATACTAGTAATATGAATAGTACAACTACGATAATTGAACTGAGAAATTATTGAGTAACAAAAGACTGAAAGTATTTTGTCTTAGAAAGGCCAGATTGTTGGATAATCGTTCCTACTATTTGCGCCTGAAAAAGTATTCGTTGATGATCAACAAATTTGGAAAACAGTGATAATTCTTTGAA